>CAUYQV010121133.1:0-28907 GCA_963574575.1 Galagoides demidoff
TGCTTCAGTTTGGAGAATGTTTATTGCCCTTTCTTCAAGTTCATTGATCCCCTAATCTATAGTGTTTTTTGTTTTTTTTTTGAGACAGAGCCTCAAGCTTTCCCCCTGGGTAGAGTGCTATGGCTTCACTGCTCACAGCAACCTCCAACTCCTGGGCTCAAGCAAGTCTCCTGCCTCTGCCTCCCAAGTAGCTGGGACCACAGGCGCCCGCCACAACGCCGGGCCACTTCTTGGCTGCAGCCATCATTGTTGGTTGGCGGGCCCGGGCTGGGGATTCAAATCCGCCACCTTAGGTGTACGTGGCTGGCGCCTTAGCCGCTTGAGCCACAGGTGCCGAGCCCAAATCTATAGTGTTTAAATTACTGTTTTTAAATTACAATTCATCTTGTCCTTGCATTTATGTTTTCTGATTTGTTATTTTCCAGATCTTGGATATCTACTTGGTTCATTCTCCTATTTCCCATTTGTCTATTGTGACACATTGCTCACATCTTGTTTTATATATATAAAATTTTTTTTCCATTAGATGATGAACAAATTTTCCAAAATTTTTCATACCTGTTTTTAATTTTTATCCCCTAAGTCCAATGTCCTTGCCATCTGTGCCTCTGCTTTTATTGAGTGCTTATTATGTCATCAGTCTCCTCTTCCTGCTTATCCCCACTAGTTACTGTGTACTGTACACTAGATGCTACAAATGCTGTTTCTTTAATGTCTTGAATTTTTGTTTTCATTTAGGAGTGTTAGTTTATGTTTTCCTTGCTATCAGTCAATTTTCCGATGGATGAGCTTTATCCTATCAGGCTTGTTTTAAGTTTGATTATGGTGGGTCTAGAGTAGTCACATACCCAAAGTAGGGTCTTTTATTATTATGTTGGTTCCCCCTCTCCTGAAGGGGAGGATGGAGGGAGGTATTAACTAAATGCCTGATATATTCACCGAGGTTTATTGACCTTGGATACTCCCACTGCTCAGAATTTTCATTTCTCCCAAAATGGTGTGACCTCTGGAAATCTTGCCAGCTCACTCCTTTGTCCACCAGTATCCAATTTCCTCCATGTCTTAAGGCATCCAACTCTGATGATGCACACATATGTTATGAGAGACTCAAGAGGACTCCAATGCAAATTTCTAGAGTACTTCCTTTATTCAACTCTTCCCTCTCGAAACTTATGTGTTAAACTGTCACCACCTCAGCAGCCCCAAACTAATGTCTTTCTGCCCAGTGTTTTTACAGTAAAGGGCCCTGCAGCAAAATACGAACAGAAACAAGGTGAACATGGGCCTCTTCTGGTGTGTTGCCCTTCTCTCATGGACAACAGGATTGTGTTGGCTACAACCTAATGCCCGAATAGGTGCTTCACATATATGTGCAATTTTTATTTATGGGTGGGCAGATAAGTCAAATACTCAGAATTCCCTCAAAACTCCTGGAATACTGCTAATTGGATATTTTTGTAGAAGAGAAAAATGACAAATGAAAAGCGATGTGAAGTTCCTCAGGCCAAAGTGAAACCATATGGTCCAAATAGAATTTAAACTAAGGCTTCATCATTAAGTAGCTGAAGAAGAAAACAGCTCTCTACAGGTGTCAAAAAAATCCCTCCCCCTAAAGTATGGAAAATGGGAAATCGTAGCTAAATGTGCCTTTATTTAAAAATATTCATTACAAAAGTTTATAAAGAGGTAGCAATATATAGAAAATATTTTGTAAATCTTTATAATTAATATATGGAAAATAAAGGAATATTTAGGTACAATTCTCATTTTCTCTATGTATGGCAATTTTAGGGGGCACTTTTGGGACACCCTATAGACTAAAAATTGCTTCTTAGGAAAAGATAATGAATAGTTCCTCCCAGCATTTCCTTTGATCATGTTTACTTGGGCAAGTGCACTGGTGCGCTAGGTAACAAAGTCTACAGAAAGAGATATAAATTATAGAAAACTACATTTTTAATCTAAAATTTTGAAGGAGTAACAAGCAGTGCAATTATGAATTTCCTTTCGCTTTACAATGTTAGTACCCATCAGTATTTTTATGATTGATATGCTTAGTTGCACATATTTATCTGTCTTCCCAGCCATCCATAAATTTTTGAAAAGCATTTGCATTTTTGCATTTATTTAAATATCCCTGATACCTAGCTATTGGTGATGAATACTACATGCTTTCTAATGAAAATAATGACTAAACTTAGACTTTGTTTCAGAAAAAGTTGTGTGTGTGTGTGAGTGTGTATGTTTGGTGTGACTATAATAATGGCTAATGTATTAACTATAGTGAGTGCTAATAATGCTTTTATAACTTTTCTAAATACTTACATTTAATTTATATTAAAACTTATAAAATATTATAACAAGGGCACAGAATTATAGAATGTATAAATTATTTGCCTAGACCATGCAGCCAGTGAATGTTGGAGATGAGATTTAAACTCTGGTACTCTTAACTGGTGTTTTCTGCTCCTTCTCAGTCATGAGAACTGGATATATTCATCAAAGAAGTCCCACAATAAAAAGTTCACTAAAATATTACTTTTTCTGTGTTGGAAAATAAAAGATCTCTAAGGACATTCTAATGGGTCTAAATATAGAACATTAAGATTTGTTACTCAGTAGCTTGACAATAAACCTATCCAAAGCAGAGGCTGATATGTGTTCAGAACCCCTGCATTATGATTGAAATCTGCTTACTCAGGTAGAAAATGTTCTCTAGCTAAAAGGGTAGTTTTGCAAAATTCACCAATTTGAGATGGGTTGGGAGGCACGGGGGATATAGGGCAGAGGGCAATACATAACTTCAGAGTTTATGCTGCCTTATCTGTTTTTAAGTAAGCAGACCTAAGTGTTGTGAAATTATCAATACATATTTAATAAATGTATTTTTTCACAGTTAGTTCATTTTTACTCCATAAGTTTGAGTCCTTCAATATGTCTGTTAATATCCATGTAGAATGACTTTCAAGAGGAATCAGTAACTGTCCTTCCTTGACATTGGATGCAAAGTGGAAACCCAGAAGCCTACATAATTTCAAAAATTAAAGTGAAAAATTTTACAAATAAACTTTCATCATTCCTGTCACATTTATGGAATCCAATCTAGTAAAGGGGAATATTGCAACTGAGTGGATTAACGGGAAAATGCCTCTTTTTAATTGGCCCTGGGCAATTTATCACTCTCTGATGTCAGGGACCCTCCATTAGGCTGTGAGAAAGTGATTGGTGGAATAATACTCAATTGAAAATCTCTGAGGATGATAGTTCCTGCCACTGTTATATCAACTTTATAAATGAGGCCCAATGGCATCCTCTTCTTCCTAGAAAGAATACATCCATCATGAAACCAAAGATTCCCCAGTGTCAATGTGTTGTTGTCATTTTTTTTTTCTTCTTGCCTGGGTGAGAACAAAAAGATTTCAGAATTTAGACTGAGAAGATTATTGTGTATTCTCATTCTATAGGAAATAATTGCCTGAATCTTCTGTGCCATCTCTGCCATCTCAGCTCATTGCTTTTGCTATATCTGGAAGATTGTCTCCACAGATGCAATCATACCTTAGGCAAATACAAACCATTTCATCTCTTGTACTTGAAATAGATGAGTGATCTCCTGATAGGTTTGATAATCTAAAAATCTTAAGTGTTGCCATTACATAGCACCTGAATGTAGGAATGTAGCCAATAAAATCTTGAGAATATAATAGCCAATCACAATCAAGAGATGTATTTCCTACTACGTTAAGATACTTCTGTATCTAGTTCCTGAGCATCTAAGAAAAGTAGAAAAAAAAAAAAAGCAGGGGGTGGAGCTTCCTTTCTGCCTTTCTTTTTAATTTTACTTTTTCTTTACTTTTTTGGCTTTCTCATTCTTCCTATTCCTCCTTGATTTTTTTCATTCTTCATTTTCCTCACAGTACATAAGGACATTCCAGACATTCCAGGCTGTGACTACAATGTAAATGCCCTGTCTTTAGACTGACACACCAGACCTTTCTTAAGAGAGACAGCTCCATAGAACCAGAGTGTGTGTAAGGATGCTTTATTTAGGAAAAAAAAAATCTGAACACCCATTTCTGACATAGTCTGAGATATGCATTATTACCTTGGCATCCTGATCTGGCCCAGATGAATTCTTTTCAACTCCTACACTCCAATCGCATATTTTACATTAGCAGTTTTAACTCACCACACCATCTGTCTTTATCAAAATCTAACTACACAGATGTACAGTTGGTGTGAAAATGTTCACAATCAACTTAATCTGGATCACAACCATGTAGTAATACAGGGAATAGTATATTGCTGATTACTTTTCCAGTTGCTTTCATCTTCCGGTACTATTGTTATTACTATCCTTGGTTCACATTTCAGTAAAATTAAATTAATGTGACAGTGACTCAAATATTAAAAATATTCACTCAGATCTAAAATGTATGCATTCTGTATGATTTTCAGAATCATTTTTATACAGTAACGATTCAGTACTAGAAAAACATTGAAAGTATGCTTTTCATCTTTCTGGAAGGAATGGTTCTACCTAGCTAGCATGGCTCAAGGTTATCTATTTTTTTTTTTTTTTTTTGTATTTCAGATAGATAGATAGAGATAGACTAAATTTTACTGTTGGTAAGCTCTTCTTTGGAGATCAGAATTTAATGAAAAATAAACAAGACTAGTGAAGTCTTTCCAGAAAAGTTGATGTCACAATTTCTCAGAATTGACATGAGCTACAATTATTTCAGGCAAGGTGATTTTCTTCTTTTTCTCTTTTTTCCTCCTTTTAGTATCCACACAGTGCATGCATACATATTCAAAGCAGAAATTTCAGATTCAAATTAAATAAGTTAAAGAGAAGGTTATGAACTTTTGATGGGTCTTATATTATAATGAACTGAGCATTTATTTTAATTAATATGGCTCTGAATGTTATACTCTGGCAATGAAGTCATGTAAAACTTTTATTGAGAAGTACCTTGTATTTCTCTATAATACCTTCAGGCATTGAGAATTACAAAAGACATGTTTCCAACTTTAGCAATATGTAAAGTCTAAAGTACATTATAATGAATGAAGATTTCAGGTATATCATGATCTTTCTCTTATATAATTTCAAACACTTTTGTAATGATTTTCCTTGCCTGAAGCCTATTTTATTTCTACAGTGTACATTAGCATTTGTCATATTTAGGGAGAAAAAATAATTTTACAGTCTAAAGCAAGGATTGGCAAGCTTTAGCTTGCCTGATGGCAAAGAGTTAGCAGCCACCTATTTTAGTAAATAAAGTTTCATTTAGACACAGCCAGACCACTCACTTGTGTATTATTTCTGGGTACCTTTGCATGACAACAACAGGTTTTAATGTTTTCTACAGAATGTATACATACTTCAATGCCTCAAATACTTAAAGAAGTGTTTTCTGATCCCTAGAATAAAGAATGGTAACATTAAAGAATTTTGCCAATGAATCTGTCCTAGACAAACAGGCTGTAAGCTGTAAGAGAGAAAAAAAAAGGGCCTTTCTAATGATGTTAAAAATATGTTCCATTTCTTTTAAAAACAAAATTATTGATGAAGGCTATCAACCAAGAGAACATTTTGTCCACCCAAATATAAACGGAAACAATCCATTTTACTAGAAGCTGCCAATTTATAAACATGAAATATTTACTCATTATATTGTGTATATGTGTGTGAATATATACATTTACATATATACACACATATGTCTGTGTGTGCAAATATGTATAAATTGTATACATATTTACAATAGCTCCATCCAAAGTGCATGTATACATATGTGTGTGGATACACACACACACACACACACATCTGTACATATATATGTAAATATGTAGAAATATATATATTTACATATACATATAAATATACATATACATACAAATGTATACATGCACTTTGGATGGAGCTATTGTAATAAGTGAGTTGTCAGTCACTATGAGTTAATTTTAAAGTATATGTAATCAACCAAGCATATGCAACATCTATGATTTACAGATACTTTAAATTTGGGTAACATTTGTATTTTTTTTTATTACATCATAGCTGTGTACATTAATGCATTTATGGGGTAAATTATGCTGGTTTTATATACAATTTGAAATATTTTCATCAAACTGTTTAACAGAGCCTTCACTGCACTTTCTTAATTATTGTGTGAAGACACTTATACTCTACACTTAGTAGATTTGACATGTACCCTTGTACAATGTACCATAGGTGTGGTCCCACCAATTACCCACCCTCCCCCCATCCTCTAGCCTCCCCTCCCCTCCCTCTCCTCTTTCCTCTTCATATTGGGCTATAGTTAGTATATTACTATCATGCTTATTATATAAATTTAAATGGTAGGTGAAATTACTATCCTCAATTTAATAATTTAAAAAATTACAAGAACAAAATAAGATTTGTTTCAAGAAATTTATAAATTCTCACAGCCAGTTAATTGATTAAAGAGTCACTATTAATGAGTAATATACAAAAGACTATCTTTGCTATTTTTATTTTTGTGCTTGGAATGTTCTTCCTCACTTAGACAATTAAGAACCAGCTCATTTATCTCTCTGATTATAAATCCTGGCCTAATGTCCATAGGGAGAAGTTCCTAATCACTCTGTTGGAAGCAAAGAGATGTTTATGTTTTTATATAACATCTGTCATACTATGGACATTATTCATTGCACATTTGACTCTTTGAGTAACATGCATAAGGTTGTGAACATCTCATTCTTTTATGCCATTTATACTGAGCTTAGCATTCATTTTTAATTAATATTGCTCCAAACTTTATATTTTGAATAACACCCTGTAAAAGCTTTATTGAGATTGTACAGTTTTCTATGTAATACCAGAATGATTACCAATAAACATTTAATTGATAATTATTTAAATAAAGAGTAGATGAGAAGATTTCTTTCAGATGATTTATATCTTCTTTCAAAGTCCATGTTTGGTTGTCTCATGGATAGTTTGTTACATTGAGATTGCCATTATCATTTTTATTTACATCTCAACTATACTTGCTGAAGAATTTATTTATCCATTTGGAAACACCCACAGAGCTGGGTTCGGCTTTCTATTATTTCATAAGATTATCTGACAAAGAACACAGATTCCGATCTGAGATGGTGATAAAGTTCCTTCATGGAAGAGTAGATCCTTGAGTTATCAAATACTGAAGAATACATGGGAATAAGTTTAATTCTGGAATTTTCACATTATTGAGGAATCTTAGGAATACCTTAATGGAATATTTGTCAGGGATGAAGAAGGATAAGGAGGGGGAATTATATAATGATAGACGGGTTGATAATCCAAGAAAACAACAATTCTCAATGTATATCTACTTAAGTAGAATGGTACACCTAAATATGTAAGACACTATTAGATTCAGAGACTTCATCTTTCTATTGGTAATTGTCATAATCAGCACAGATAGACCCTAGCTATTGCAGTAAGGATATAGTTAAACTGAATAGCACCATAAGCTAATTGGATGTAATTTACATTCTGAACTATCTCATCCAACAAAAGCAGAATACACATTCTTCTCAAGTGCACATGGAGCATGAACCAAAATATATCAATTTCTGGGCCATATACATACCCTAAAAAATTTCAAGGAGTAGATATCATACAAATGGAATTGAAATAGAGATTGATTCCAGAATATATGTGAATTAAACTAGAAATCAGTAGTAGAAAGATAGCTGAAAAATCCCAAATTATTCAGTAATTGACAACATACTTTAAATCCCATATGGGTCAAAGAAGTCTGAGAGGAATTTTGAAACACTTTTAACTAAGTGAAAATGAAAATCCAACCTATCCAAGATTGTAGATGTACGGAAGCAGTGCTTCGAAAAAAATTGCAGCATTTTATGCATGTAAAGTAAAACATACACACCTAAAATTAATAACCTAAGTTTCTGCATTAAGTACTATAAAAGAAAGAACAAATTAAATCCAAAATCAGTCAAATGGTAGCTATAATCTCTCTGCTTAGTCCTTAGTCTTGAAGATTCAAAGAATAAATTCATGGACACCAAGTAAGCGATAGGACAGATTTTATTCAAAGAGATAGGTGGTGGCACATGGCCGTAATCCCAGCCCTCTAGGAGGCTGAGGTGAGCGGATCACCTTACCTCACAAGTCTGAGGCTGGCCTGAGTTACTGCATAGACTTAATCTCTAAAAGTAGCTCTTTGCTTCCAACAGAGAGTGATTAGGAACCTCTCCCTTTTGTAGGGGGTGCCTATAATCCCAGCTACTTGGGAGGCTGAGGCAAGAGAATCTCTTGAGCCCAAAAGTTTGAGGTTGCTGTGAGCTATGATGCCATTGATGCCATTGCACTTTACCCAGGGAGACAAGGGTAAAAAAAAAAAAAAAAGAAAAGAAAAGAAAAGAAAAGAAAAGACAGGCTGAGGCATCACAGATCTGTGATTACTGACCTTCAATGTTCGTATTGTAATTACTTTGCAGATCCACAAACGATGCTCATATGAGATGGCACAATTGATTGATAAATGTGTGTCTTGACTGCTCCACCCACTGTCCACTCCCTTAACTAGCCTTTTTCTTTCTTGTGGCTCCCTATTCCTTTGGACACACAAAATTGGAAAGAAGTCAATTAGTAACCCTACAATGGCCCCCTAAGTATTCAAGTGAAGGGAAGAGTTGTATGTCTCTCATTTGAAATAAAAAGCTAGACATAATTAAGCTTAATGAGGAAGGCAAGTCAAAAGATGAGATAGGCCAGCAAGAAGGCCTCTTAGGCGGATTAGCCAAGTTGTAAATACAAAGAAAAAGTTATTAAAGGAAATTAAAAAATGTTACTCTATTGAACATGTGAATGATTAGAAAGTTAGATACTCTAATTGCTGATTTAGAGAAAGTTGTAGTCATCTGGGTGGAAGATCAAACCATCCACAACATTTCCTTAAGCCAAAGCCAAATCCAGAAGGAGACTCTAGATCTCTTCAATTCTGTGGAGGTTCAGAGGAAGAAGCTTGAAGCCCGCAAAGGTTAATGATGTTTAAGGAAAGCTCGCTCCATAATATAAAGTGCAAGGTGAAGCAAGAGTGCTGATGTGGAAACTGAACCAACTTACCTAGAAGTTCTAACTAAGATAATTGAGCAAAGTGGCTATACTAAACAAAACATTTTCAGAGTAGAAGAAATAGCTTTATGTTGTAAGATGTTACCTAGGACTTTAATAGCTAGAGAAAAGGAGTCATTGCCTATCTTCAAAGCTTCAAAACATAGGTTGTCTGTCTTGTTAAGGGCTAATAAAGCTGCTGACATAAAGTTGAAATTTAATCCTATTTTACCATTCCAAAAAACCTATAGACCTTGAGAACTACTCTATATCTACTCTGCCTGTGCTCCGAAAATGAAACAACAAAACCTAGATGACAGCAATTTGTTTACTGCCTGGTGTACTAAATATTTTAAGCTTGCTATTGTGACTACTGCTCAGAAAAAAAGGTTTCTTTCAAAATATGACTGCTCATGACAAAGCACCTGGTCACCCAGAAGCTCTGATGGAGATACACAAGGAAATCGATGTTATTTTGCCTGCTAACTCAAAATCCATTTTGCGGCTCATGCATCAAGGAGTAATTTCGACTTTCAAGTCTTAATATTTAAGAAATATATTTTGTAAATATCTAAGGCCATAGACAGTGAATCCTTTGATGGATGTGGGCAAATAAAATAGAAATGCTCTGGAAAAGGGTCACTGTACTCACTGTCATTAAGAATATTCATTACTCACAGGAGGAGGCCAACACATGAACATTAACGGAAGTTTTGAAGAAGTTGATTCCAACACTCATTGATGACTTGCAGGGGTTCAAGGTGTTATCAGAGGACATAACTACCTAGATGGTATAAACACCAAGCGATCTAAGAAGTGGAGCTGAACGATGTGATTAGTTGCTCTAACCTCATGATAGAACTTGAACACATTAACCATTACTTTTTATAATGACTAAAATTGAGATGGCATCTACTCCTATTGAGTATGCTGAAATGACAACAAAGGGTTTAGAACAGTTCCTGAATTCTGTTGATAAAGTAGTAGAATGGTTGGAGAGGACTGACTCCAGTTTTGAAAAGAATTCTACTGTGCATAAAGTGCTATCAAACATGCTGTAGAGAAATCTTTCATGAAAGGAAGAGTCCATCAAATTTTCAAACTTCATTTGTATATTGTTTTTAAAAAATTCCATAACCAGTTCAACCCGAAGCAACCATCACCCTGATAAGTCAGCAGCCACCAACATTGACCTATGAGCTTCCACCAGCAGAAAAATTTTAACTCACTGAATGTCTACATAACTGTTACAATTAAAAACAAAACAAAACAAAACACTTTTAATGATGGTATACACATTGGTTTTTAGACATGTTATTAGTTATTATACACATAATAAAATATAATATAGTGAAGTAACTTTTATGTGCACAAACCAAAAAATCCATGTGATTTCTGTTATGGCAATATTTGCTTTATATTAGTGGTATGTCTGGAACTGAACCCACAATATCTCTAAGGAAGGACTGACCTGTAATATCGATGCATGACACTGCACCCTTGAAAAATTTCATAAAGCTGAAAACATAGAAAGTGAAACCAAATGTAAACTTTGTATCAATGTTGGTTTAGTAATTATAACAGCTGTACCACAGTTGTTAATAATTGGAAAAGAGGAAGGTAAGGGGGAGAGGAAGTATAAGGGAACTCTATACTTTCTTCTCAATCATTCTGTAAACCATACCTCTCTAAAAATATAAGGTTTATCAAATCAAAAAATAATAGCCAAATATGTGCAATGTATACATGATGCATCTCACATTTTGGTTATAAAACTGAAAGTAAATAATTTTAATAAATGATATCATAGATGACTATACAAATGAAATACAACATTTTTAAAATGGAGTGCTATACTCTAATAAGTTAGTAGGTAACTACCCACAATCATTTTATGACTGTGAAAAACATGTTGAGAAAAAAATTACCATTGAAATATCATGATTCTATTTACACAAAGGCAAAGAGAAACTTAAATAAAAAACAGAGATATATACTGGCATGCTAACCCCACAAGAAAGAGAACAATATAGTATTGAGAATCATGATTATCACTGGGGAATTAGAGAGAAGGAAGTTGTTGCAGAGGGCCTCACAGGGTTCTAAAGTTTCTGCTTATATCCTATTATGTAATATTTCATTTAGTAGTTGGCAGGAATGCAAAAGATTTATCATTAGAACTCTAATTATTTTGTACATAAAGTTTTCACACATTACATGGTGTATTAAATTTAATTCAATTGAACAAAAAAGAAAAATGTAAACCAGTAATGGAATACCAGAAAATCCAAACTCTAAAGTGGAATTGCTGGGTTACATAATAACTCTATGATAGATTGACTGGACAAATTATAAATTTGGAAATCATTTTTCAAAGTGACTGTGCTATTTTGCATTCCTGTCAATGTATGAAACTTACAATTTCTCTACGTTTTTACCAAAACGGATCATCTTTGATCCCAGCCATCTTGATAGGTTTGAAGTGGTATCTTGTGATTTTGATTTCTATTTCCTGATGGCAATTATGTTGAGCATCTCCTCATGGGTTTATTAGCCATTTGTAGGTCTGCTTTGAAGAAATACCTATTCATATTATTAGTCCAGTTTTATTTTATTTTATTTTATTTTATTTTTGAGACAGAGCCTCAAGCTATCCCCCTGGGTAGAGTGCCATGGCATCACAGCTCATAGCAACCTCCAACTTCTGGGCTCAAGCCAGTCTCCTGCCGCCACCTCCCAAGTAGCTGGGACCACAGGCACCCGCCACAACGCCCGGCCATTTTTTTTGGTTGCAGCCATCATTGTTGTTTGGCGGGCCCAGGCTGGGGATTCAAACCCGCCACCTCAGGTGTACGTGGCTGGCGCCTTAGCCACTTGAGCCACAGGCGCCGAGCCATTTGTCCAGTTTTAATTGGTTTATTTTTCTTTCTTACTGTTGACTTATGAGTTCTTTATACAAAAAACTAATACATATCCCTATCAGATATATGATTGCAGATAATCTCTCCCATATGGTGCATTGTTTTTTCACTTTCTTAATAATATCATCTGAAACACAGAAATGTTCATTTTAATGAAGAATTTATGCTTTTGTCATTTGTTCTTTTGATGTCATCTCTTTAAAAAATGGCATAATCTAAGGTCATGAATATTTTACTTTTATATTTTAATTTTTATCTTATTTTTATTTTTCATTATTATATGTACTTAATCATTGTATATCTTAATAGAGTATATGTGATGTTTTGATAGAGGCATATAATACGAATTATTTTTAAGACTATAATCTATTTTTAGTCAGTTTTGTATAACTTTGAGGTAAGAGCCCAAGTTAATTCTTTTTCAAGAGTATGACCATTTAGCCCATAATTATTTATTTAAAAGACTGTTTTTCTGCCATTGAATTGTCTTGGAATCTTTGTTGAGAATAAATACACAATAATTGTGAGGGTTTTTTCCTAAACTCTTGACTCAAAACTATTAGTCAATGTTATACCAAAATAACAAAATGCTTTTAAAGCATTATAAACATATAAACTGCCTTGGTTATTACAACTTTGTATTAAATTTAAAATCAGAATTCTTAATCCTACAACTTTACTTTTCATTTAAAAATTGCTTTGGGGGACAGTGCCTGTGGTTCAGTGGGCAGGGTGCTAGCTCCATATACTAAGGGTGGTGGGTTCAAACCTGGGCCCGGCCAAACTGCAACAAAAAAATAGTTGGGCTTTGTGGCGGACTCCTGAAGTCCCAGCTACTCAGGAGTGTGAGCTAAGGGAATCGCCTAAGCCCAGGAGTTGGAGGTTGCTGTGAGCTGTGTGATGCAATGACACTCTACCGTGGGTGATAAAGTGAAACTCTGTCTCTACAAAAAAAAATACTTTGGGGTAATTTGGATTGGGACAACAGGGCGGGTTCTCCAGGAAAGGGAAAGGGGTGTTAAATTTTTTTTCTTTGGCTATTTTGGTCTTTTGGAATTCTATATGAATGTTAGGGTCAGATTGTAAATTTCCACAAAAATTTTAACTTTTTTTCCTTTCATTAATTTAAAGAGTATTACTGCTTTAACTTTTGTAACTCTTCTTTTCCATGGTTATGGAATAACTTTCTAGTTTGAGGTCATCTTAAATTACTTTCAACAAAGTTTTAGAAATACAGGATTATAACTTCTGTATTTTATTTTATTAAATTTATTCCTAAATATTTTATTCATTTCAATACCATTCTAGATAGAATTATTCATTTCATGGTTGGGATAGTCATCTATAGTATTTGAATGAATCATATATTGACCTTATATTCTGAAATCTTCCTTTTCATTTTTTATCATTATTGGGCATTTTAGTAAATTCATTTTTATTTTTCTCTATATAAGATAATTTTATTTCCAAAAACTAATAGTCTTATATCTTATTCCATCTGGGTGCATTTTATTTTATTTTCTTTCCTATTGCTCTAAAAGACCTTCCAGTTTAATATTGAAAACTGTCAAGAGAAGACACCCTTATCTTCTTGATTTTAGAAAAACTTATTTTCTTTATCTGATATAAGGTTGGCTGTGGGTTTTAATCAGTGCTTATTAGCAGTTTAAGAATGCTCTCTTCCATTCCTACTTGAGTGTCTATATGATTGAGTTATGAAAGTTGTTAAATCCTTTTTTCTGTATCTACTGAGATGACTATGATAGTTTTGTCTTTTCTCTACAATTAAGGTGTTACACTACATTTACTGACTTTTAGAAATCATACTAACATTGCTTTCCTGAGACATATGCTGCTTATAATGGTTTGTAATTCTTTGTACATGTTGCTGGATTAGGTTTACTAATTTTTTTTTAAACATGGAAATAAAATCTTTTTCTTTTTTTATTGTTTGAGATTCATTGAGGGTACAAAGAATTAGGAATGCACTGATTGCATTTGTTAGATAAAGTTCCACTTATATTTGTGTTCTGCCCTCAAGCAGTGTGCCATACACTGTGAATTCCACCTCTTCTCTCCCCCATCTCCCTGCTATCTCATTCCCCTACCCCTCCCTTGTACAGCTATATCCACTGTCTTCATATTAGAATTGAGTACATTGAATTCTTCTTTCTCTTGTGATGCATTATTAAGAAGAATGTGTTCCACCTCCATCCAGGTAAATACAAAAAATGTAAAGTCTCCATCTTTCTTAATGACTAACTAGTATTCCATGGTATACATATACCACAGCTTGTTAATCCATTTGTGGGTTGGTGGATATTTAGGTTGTTTAAACGTTTTGGTGATTCTGAATTGAGTTGTGATCAACAGTCTAGTGAAAAATGTCTTTATGTTAAAAGGATGTTTTTTTCTTCTGGATAGATGCCTAATAATGGGATTGCAGGATCAGATGGGAGGTCTAATTGGAGTTCTTTGAGGATTCTCCATACTTTCTTCCAAAAAGGTTGTATTAGTTTAAAATTCCACCAGCAGTGTAAAAGTGTTCCCTTCTTTCCACATCCATGCCAGCACCTGCAGTTTGGAGACTTTGTAAGGTGGGCAATGTTTACTGGGATTAGGTGATACCTAAGGGTAGTGTGGATTTGCATTTCTCTGATGATTAGGGACAATGAGCATTTTTCATATCTTTGGCACCCATTCATCTGTATTCTTTGGAGAAGGTTCTATTCATGTCTCTTGCCCAGTGATATGTGGGATCATTGGGTTTTGTTGTTTAATTTGAATTCTCTACAGATTCTACCTAACAAGTTTTTGTTCAATTTATAAAATGCAAATATCTTTTCCCATACTGATGGTTGTCAATTTACTTTGCTTATTGTTTCTGTAGCTGTACAGAAGCTTTTTAGTATAATTAAGTCCATTGTTTATTTTTGTTGTTGCACTTGCAACAGTCTTCTTCATAAAATCTTTCCCCCAAAGGATGTCTTCAACTGTTTTCTCCACACTTCCTTCAAGGATTTTTTAGGTTTAAATCTTTTACTCATTTTGAGTCAAATTTTATATGTGGTGAGAGGTGCTGGTCAAGTTTCAGACTTTTACATATGGTTATCCAGTTCTCCCAACACCATATATTGCACAGGGGTCTGTTCTCCAGTGTAAGATCATGTGACTGTAAGATGTAAGTTTCATTCATGATTTTCTATTCAGTTTCAAATGTCATTATCACTATTTTTGTGCCACTACTACCCTGTTTTGATCACTATGGCCTTGTAGTATAGGCAAAAGTCTGGTGGGATGACACTCTGGTTTTGTTTTTATTACTAAGAATTCCTAGGTTGTATGAGTCTTTTTCTGATTTCATAAAAAATGAAGAATCATTTTAAACAAATCTTGAAAGTATGATAATGGTATTTGAATGAGGATTGCATTGAATGTGTAGATTGCTTTGGGAAGCATACGCATTTTGTCGATATTGATTCTTCCTAGCCATGAACATGGTATGTTCTTCCATTATCTTCTGCTATTTCTTTTCTTAGGGTTTCATAATTTTCTTTGTATAGGTCCCTTACTTCTTTCATTAGGTATATTCCTCTATTTTCTTTTTCTTTTTCTTTTTTTTTTTTTGGAGTTACTATGAAGAGAATTGTGTTCTTGATTAGCTTCTCATCTTGGCTGTTATAGAAAAGCCACTGATTTGTGGACCTTGATTTTATAATCTGAGACATGGCTGTATTTTTGATCACTTCCAGGAGTGTTATGGTTGTATTTGGGGTTCTCTAAGTATAAGATTATATTGTTGGTAAAGAGGGAAAATTTGACCTCCTCTGCACCCATTTGGATACCCTTTATTTCCTTCTTTTGCCTGATTGTATTGACTAGAACTTCCAGCACTATGTTGAATAGTAATGGCAATAGAAGACAACCTTGGCTGGTTACAGCTCTAAGTGGAAAATCTCTCAGTTTTACTCTATTCAGTTTAATATCAGCTGTGGGATTGTCACAGAGAGCTTCAATCAGTTTAAGAAATGTGCTACCTATGCCTGTGTTCTTATGTGTTTTAATTAGAAAAGGAGGCTGAATTTTATTGAATGCTTTTTATGCATCTATTGAGAGGATTACACGGTCTTTGATTTTGCTTCTGTTGATATGGTAAATTATGTTCATGGACTTGTGTATGTTAAAACAGCCATGTATGCCTGGGATGAAACCTACTTGATTGTGATGAATGATTTTTTAATGTGTAGCTGGAATCTAAAGCTGTAAGTCAAGATTTTATTGAGAATGTTTGCAATTATATTCATTAATGAAATAGGTATGAAATTCTCCTTTTCAGTTGTTCCTTTTCCTGATTTTGGTATCAGGGTGATGTTTGCTTCAAGAATGTGTTGGGGAAGATTCCTACCTCCTTGATTTTTTGGAATAATTTCTAAATCATAGGTATAAAGTCTTCTTTGAAGGTTTGATAGAATTCTGGTATGAAGCCTTCTGGATCAAGGCTTTGTTTTGTTAGGAGAATTTTTATTGTTTCTTCTTGAAATCAATTTCTTAAGAGATCTATTTCTTCTTGATTAAGTCTAGGGAGAGGGTGTGATTCATCCATTTCCTCCACATTCGCAAATCTAGGCATAGAGTTTCTTGTAGTACTCAGCGATGATCTCATGTGTCTCTGTGGCATCTGTTGTTATTTCCCCTTTATCTATTCTTACTGAGTTTATTAGAGATTTTACTTTTGTGTTCCTAGATAATCTGGCCAAAGGTTTATCAATTTTATTTCTTTTTATATAAATATATATACATAAATTATATGTAATATATATTCACATAGCACCAAAGAAAGCAGTGGAATGGCTAATAAGCACATGAAAACATAGTCAGTTATTAGAGAAATTCAAATCAATACTGTAATGAGTTACCTTCACACACACACACATATATACACACACACACATTTAGAGTTAATACAATCAACAATATTCAACATTGATTATGATACAGATAAACTAGAATTATCATATCAGTGATGATTGAAAATGATACAGATATTTTGGACAAGATTCTGGCAACTGTTTACAAGATTAAGCAATAAATTGATTCCTAATTATTTACCTATTTACACTTCACAGTTCAATTCATAACATTAACCTATTAACCTCTTCCATCTCTTGGCACTTTTTCTAAAAATCTATGTGCTTAGAAGTTTGTCACATCAAAGTTCACATGCTTTCTTGTTATGAGATGAATTGAAGTATACTTCACATACATTGAGCTGTACATATTTAACATACACAACTTGATAAATTCAACAGAGTTTTTAAAGCATTATTACAATCAAGAGGAAAAATGTCTCTATCCTCCTTAAAATGTTTCTTTGTGTCTATTTGTAATCTCCCCTTTATATTACTTTCTGTTTTCTGCTCTCCATTCTGTTCCTTAAGGAACCACAGATCTGATTTCTGTAAATGTAAATTCTTTTATATTTTCAAGAATGTTATGTTAATTATGTTATAAGAAGAGATGTACACTTCTTATCTTAATTATTTCACTAAGTGCGAGAATTGTGTTATTCAACCAAGTGGTTGCACACATCAATAGCCCTTTTTAGTATTACATTGTTATGCATATGTAATAATTTGAAGCTATGAATATTTATGTCCTAGTCTACATATGACATATGCTTTTATTCATCTTACCTCTGTACTCACTCAAAATATCTAATATTCAATTTTCATATTCAGACTTCTAATGGTAAAGGGTCATAAAGGGTGAATTATTCACAGGCAGTGTATCAGCAGGGGCACACGCTCAGGATTTGTCTGACTCTGATCCCCACTCCATCCCATGTGTCTCACCACAGGTGGCCCTTCTTCCTCTTCCTATATCACAGATTTCCTCCTTTCAAAACCATCTTCTCTCGGTATATTTACCTTTCTTGTTTTTCCCTACCCTAGTCCAACATGGCTTCAAAAAAAGAAAACAAATAAGTTCTAAAAACACAAGTATTAAAGCATTTCTCCTGACAGATATTTAGCTATGTATTTGGGTCTTCTGCATGGTTTCTTTAAAGAAGTACTTTTTCATTAATAATAGATCAGAGAAGGTAAAGATGATATACAAAGTCACAAAAGGCTAGTATTTGTGGTATAATAATACTACATTAGCAAATTGTCCAAAAAAATGTCTGGTATCCAATATGCACTCATAAAGAACTGCCTTTTTTTCTTATGTTCCTATTTCACAATAATTATAATTATTATGATAATTATGCTGTTGGCTAATATAGACTGAAGACCTTCTAATGTGTTGTCTTAAACTTCAGAGTCAACCTGTGCATGGATGCCTTAACTTTAACTATTTCTGAATCTTAAGAAGACTAAATAAATCCCTCAAGGTTATATATACCTTCCTCAACTGGCAGAATCCACGGATGTTTAGGTTCATTTAATCACTTCCCATTCTGCAGCCCTAATTTCCTTCACATCTCTCATTAACCTACTTGATTACTTGATCCTTGTACATCTCAGTGGCCACTGAAATACAGAACTGCCTGTGTCCTAAAGCAAACAGAATACCTATGTCTTACGGTTGATTAAAAGTATATAAATAAATAGTCACCCCATGTTTTAAAATGTGTGCTATTATCATATCACATCTATTTAAATGAACATGAAATATTGTGAAAAAGAGATAGAAATTAAATTTTAGCAAACTTGTGGATGCTTTTGTTTTTCACTTTGAGAAAGCAGATAGAAGATTTGACACATGATCTGGAAATGAGCTGGGGTAATGCCAATATATGAAGAACTGGGGATTATAAGTCCAAGCAGAGAGTCTGTGCCAGGGGTTTGCTTGTGGGGATCAGATGGTGGAACTGGGGAAAGAAGCCCTGGATGTGGAGGGCATCTCTGAGGACAGGCTTCATCCTTCTGCCTCAGGTCAGCTTCTGCTGGAGAATAAAATCCAAGGCTGATGAGACCATTATATTGATGTTTTCATGTCTTTAAGCATCTTAATTCTAATGAACCACCTTAATTTTAATAAAATAGTATTGGCTTTGCCTATACTTTATTGTCTAACTGTTATAGAATAATTTGTATAATGAAAAAAATATAATTTTAAAATTCTATGAATTCTTAAGGTGGGAGTGTTAGAATCCTAAATAGCAGTTTCCCACAAGGCAGCTAAAACGCAATTAAACGTACTGCCAGTAAAAGGCATTGTTTTGTCACTTTGTTCCACAATTCTTCAAAACAAACACAGCTGAATTGGAATTATTGCTCCCAGATGTGATAAGACTGAATAATGGGTTTATCTGTTTTATTTGATATGAGCCAGATGGCAAATTTTTGAAGATAAACTAATATGGGGCTGTGTGAGTGTATGTATGTGTGTGCACGTGTATGTGTGTCCATGTATATATTACGGGGGATTGAACACAGCAATAAAGGAAAGCTATGAATATTTTAGGTTGCATTTGGGAGTCTTCCTCTGATAACTGTTATTAAGTACTGTGTTATCTCTTAGTAATCACATATAAATACAGCAAACAGAGACAGACAGATGTCAGAGAGGTCAGACAAACTCAGGTACATGAGAAAATTAGCTCACTAAGAAAGGCAGGATTTTAGTGTAGAATGGGCTGATGCTGAGTCTCCTGACACTAACCCGAGGAAAGGGAATAGGAAATCACAAGCCAAACTGAGCCCAGACCTCAGTCTACAGGCAGCGGTTCATGGTTAGAAACCGCATCCCAATTACCCGTAAGGACAAGTCTGAATATAGAGAAACATGACTAATATATGTGAAAGGCAGAGCCGAGCATCCTTTTTGCCTCTCCCTGCCTCACCCACCCCATCAATGCACTGATGTGAGAAATTCTCATGTGGCTGCTGAATGTTTGGCCTGGTGAGAGAAAAGTTGTTCTAAAACAAAGTCTTTGCCTTATTTTGTAATAGGTGAAGGTATAATTTAGTCACTTAACATGTTAGTATAATTAAGGGTTTATTTTCACAATTTTTTATTGTGATAAGATATACATTACTTAAAATTTGCCATCTTAACCATTTTAAGTCTCTTTCAGTGGTATTAAACACATCCGTAATGTCATGCAATGATCACCATCATTCATCTCCGTAATTTTCATCGTGTAAAACTGAGTCTGTACCTGTTGAACGATAACTCCCCATTACCATTCTATTTTAGAATGAGTTTTATATGGATAATATAATGAGGAAGAAAAAGATAGCATTAGGCTTCTGGGAAGATTAATGGAAAAATAGAGGGAATAAAAGGAACTTATCATTTTGAGTGATTGTCTATGCCAATAATTGTTTTAGGTGTTTAATTCGAAGCTTTGTGAGGTCCCGATGACAACCGTACAGATTAGGAAAATAATGCTATCAAAATCTAAAGTTTATGTTGTTACTAATGGATCATGAAAAAGTGCAGCAAAGGTACAAAAAAATACAGCAGAGAAAGGCTGGAACGTGAAGGATACATGGTACTTTCTTTAAAAATTAGTAAAGTATCTCAAGAATGGAAGAAAAAATATCCAATGTATTAAGAACTACTATGAAATGAATTTATAATCACTCACATTTTCATATGAAAGATAAATCTCAACTGAAGCCCAGGCTGAAGGAGGGAAGAGGAGGGGGAAAGCAGGGGAAGGGAAGATTTGATGGAAGGAGGATCAACAGGAGGGCCATTCCTATAGTTCGTACTGGAAGGGTACATGGCAAATCTATTAAGTATAGAGTATAAATGTCTCAACACAATAAGTAAATAAATGAGGTGAAGGCTATATCATTTGATGTAAGCATTCCAAAGTGTATATAAAATTCCACATTGTACCCCATAAAGGCATTAATGTAAACATGATCTATGTGTTTATGACTTTATAAAAAAATTTTGCACGAGAACAGGCCACTGTATACCAGACCTACATTTGTGCTTTCTAAGCCAATCTTGTATTTACTATCCATAGTATGCAGCTAGAGTTGCTTTTTGCTCTTCTATTCATGACTTTTTTTGCCAACGTTTCAGAACAAAGTCCTACTTTGTAATAACACTTTTGAATTGTTAGGGGTCATTGAGCTGTCTTACATTTATCTTGGCTTCTGCCTCAAACCATTCATATTTGAATAAGGCAAGATTAGAACACATGCTCAAATTACCTCAATTTTAATTCTCCTCAGGTATTAGTTTGGCAATTTCATATCCTACCTGAATTTTATTCCACTTGGAAGTTCAAAGAAAACTAGATACAAAACAGGTATGTCATCAACTTATTGTTGTCCTGGGAAAACGGTAGTATACTACAACTCATTCAGAGGATGTTATTGAATCTTGTTTCTGTTGGATGGTCTACCTAATGGGAGGAGATAGGGAATCTGCTCCACAGCCTAGCTTGACAGTATAGCTGAAATATTATGTATCCACTGAGGAGAACTGAACCCTTTAAATATAACCAAAATTCCTTTGACACTACAATATCAACCCCTATTTTTTCCACTCAGAGCATATAGTTCAGATTGTCTCCTTAATTACCTTGAAAGGGATATGAACAAGAGATTCTATAAGTGACAAAATTTAGTGAAAAGAACTGAATTCACATTATATAATTATCTAAAGAGATAGTTTCTGCCTAAAAATATGTAACAAAATAATGCATAGTACTAATTAAAATGTGGTTGTTTTCTTGACACTAATTCTTATTTGTTACATAAATTTGAATACCTTTTTCATACCTGTTGCCATATTCATCTTCTTATTCTCCACTTTTGTTGCCTGTGTCTATATTTATCAAGTATTTGTTCTCAACCACGGAAGCACATTACTATCAGAGGTTCCTTAAAATTTTGTATCTGTCACAAACAACAAATTAGTATAATTCATTATCAGCTGATTTTAACAATAAACATAGCACATTGAACATCATTTTTCAATAAGACTGTCCTTACCAGACATTGTTTGTGAATATGAAAGAGAGAGGTAAGATTATGGCCAGTACATTGGGAATTGTATAAAACACATAACTGATTACATTTCTAGTAGAGAACAAATGTTTTGAAATTTAATATTCATAGTCACAGAATTTATAAATTATTTAGATACTGTGGTACAAACATGTTTTATTATTCTGCCTCAGCTGCCATAGCAAAATACAACAGATTGTGTGGCTCCAACAGCCGAAATGTATTTTCTCAACAGTTTTGGAGATTAGAAGTCCAAACTTAAGTTGCTGTCAAGGAGGACGTGTGCTGAGAGCTCTTTCCCTGGCTTGTATTCCAGGCACCTTCTCCCCATGTTCGCCCATGGCCTTTATCTGTGCACTTGCATAATGAGAGGGATCTTTGGTGCCTCTACTTCTCTTCCTGGGAAACCAGTCTTCTCATTTGGGGCTTCACCTTTATGACTTAATTGAACCTTCATTAACTCTTCAAAAGTTCCACATCCAAATACAATCACACTGTAGCTTAAGGTCTCAACACGTGAATGTGAAGGGAGGAGGATCCAGTACATAATATATCCCAGCCCAATTATGCCAGGTTATAATCAATTTGGTTATGCTTGTGGTCATGGGCTAACACGTGTGAACAGAATTTGTCTTTGAAGGAAAAAAAAAAAAAGAACCACTGCTTAAAATACCTGTCAGGTAAATACTTCTAAAGCTATAAGCAGACATTGGAGGAAACCATACTTCATGGTACATAAAAATGCAATTTGTTGCAGGAAAGCAAAGCAAGCAAACAAAAATCCTGATGTTTGCATTAAAAATAAATTAGAGATAATAAAGTGGTGAATCTTAAGAGATATCAACAATTTCATAATGAGTGTAAGCCATTCTCTATCAATAGTCAAAAAAATCAAAGACATTTGTTTTATGAAATCAGATTTCAAGCCTAATAAAAAGCACTCAAAATTATTTTAGAAGTATCTCAGCTGGTAATTTTGGAAAGGTATAAGATGTCTTAGATTCTTGCACAAAACAGACACCACAGAGGAATGGTAAAATAAACTGTTACTTCGACCACAGAAAATTTTTAAGAACTGATGAGAAAAGAAATAAGAGATGTTATTTTTCAAAAAGTAAAACAATAATCACTTAAGTGTAAAACAAATGCCTGTAGAATGCCAGACTTTTCTAACCATGTCAAAGGTCAACTGATTCAAAATTTGAAAAATTGAAAATAACATTCTTTACTTTTATATATGTAGCATGATTAAAAAATAAATTTATTGGCAAGTATACTTTGGACACCTTTTATTTCATAGATACTCCATTTTTCATTTAAAGGCAGTTTTGAGCCTAACACATCACATTTGTGTTGTAGATTTTTTTCCAATATTTCATGTCTGCCAGTGAAAACTTTTAGCTAGATGAGAATATTAATTTCTATCATGATGGATGCTCATTAGCTATGTTAGCTGAAACTTCAGGATGCACTGCAATGTTAAAAGAGACAGGTATTTCTGTTATGGCTTTACTCCATTGTCAAATACATATTGAAACCCCCTGCATGGTTTTCTGAAGCAAAACCTATAAAAAGAGCTATGGATATAGTTGTTAATTATTACATGCAGATGCTGTGGAATATCATTGGTTTTGGAACTGCTGAATCAAATTGAAGACAATCAATTTAATAAATTTGAATGATTCTTTGCTAATAATTACTGTTTAACTCAAGGAAAACTGTTAAGATGGTCGTGTTAATTTTACTTCTAGATTTCTTGAAACAAAAGAATTACAGCATCAAGGACATAGATAGCCTTGGGATCTCCTTTTCTTCACCAATATTACACTGCATATAAAGGAGGTAAACTTGAAACATCAATAAAATCAAGCTTATTTTGTGACTTAAGTAAATAAAACAACCTAAGTTGAAACGGTAATGTTTTATAAAAGAGATCAATAACGGTAATTTTAAATATTCTACCATGAATAAATAGTCCAAAATTTTAAATGATTACTGGGTAATATGATACAATTAAATACTGAACCAACGAGAAAATTTCAAAGAACATTTTGCTGGTATTGATAAACTGAAGAGTTACTTTCCAACATACCAAATGATCATTTGACTTCTTTAGTTCATAAGTCCAGAGTTAGATCCTTTATTTAACTTGGATAGGTCCAGTCTTTAAGACAATATGCTTTTGCCAATTGTTCTTAAAAATGTGAACGTATTTTGTCAAAGTGAATGTAACTATTAAAAGGAAATTTTTTTGGTTTTCACTTAAGTGATTGAACTATTGGAAAACCCTTAGGTATGTTTGGAACTACTTGAATATGTAAGAATAATTTTTCAGTTGTAAATCTTATGAGATCTAAATTTAATCAAGAACACCCAATGAAAATTTAGTATCTGAATTGAGTTATACGTAACTGCAATACATATTATAGTATGTAAAATGCCTTATAAATTATTTTTGGTTGATTTTATTTTGAAATGATAAAGCTTTATGTATATTTAAATAAAATATATTTTTAAATTTAATTCATCTTTATAAACATTTTCCTAATATAGATGCTAGAATATTTAATATTAATATGTATTTCGCTTTACATTTCTACAGCATGGTTCTGTAGCTTCCATACTTTCAGACGAATCATATTTTCAAAAGGCTTAAAAACTAATTCCCTGGGAAGAATACTAAATACAAACTAAATCATCACTACTCTGGTAGTATTATCCTATGAGTATTTGACCATCCATTTTACTCTATCTGCTATGCTTTCTCCAGGGATGCTTTCAATAGCCTGTAGGAAATGTCTACATGCAGATAATTGACTTGATGCAACCAAGACTGAAAATATAGTGATGCTCAAAGATCTAAGTCAACACTTACATTTCCAGTTAGAACCAATTTTCAACCTGAGCAAATGTCACAGCCTAGATGTTATCTGATCCACACAGCTAATATCCTTTGGAAAATAAGCAACTGATTCAAGCACTTGAGGCTGCCAAGAGACACAACACTTTATCTGTCTAAAGACAGCAGCTTCATTTGCTCCGAGCTCTCACTTTTAAGTGCTCTTTATAATTGTCAAAAGCAAATGTTCAACAACACCAAAAAAAATCTCCTTTTTGAAAACTAGAATATCAAAACGCCAAATCCTGTTTGTACGTATCACCTTCACAAGGCTGGTAATGCATAGCCTCCAGTTCTGGTCTGCCAAATTTCAGGTTATTTTTTTGTAGCAAATTTAACCTTTAAAGAAATTGCATGTAAAAAGCACCCTTCATTATTTCTAAGAACTTCTTCAATTATTATTTTCCAATCACACAAATACAAACCATCTAGTTATAACATATACCTTAGACAAAAAAAAAATTGTAGATTGAAATGCAAGCAAGGTATTAAGAATAATAATGAAATATGAAAATTGTGTCTTAAAATATTAAAATGAATAAAGTAATAGTACATAAGTTACCATATGTTGGAATTTTAGCGAATGTATGTTTTGATAGCCTTTCTATTTAGTTTACCTTTATTGGGGGTATCCCCCCTTTACCTATAGCTTATAAAGATATTAAATCCGTTAATATATTAGTTGATTCGGTAAGAAAATTTTCAACATTTCAACAGAATTTGAAATGTAGATTTAACAAGTCATTATTACATAAGCAATACAGAAAACTAGACAAGGAAGATAAAAACAACCAAAAAACAACAAATGGCAATTCAGCAAATTGACAAGCATTGGCCGTTGCTAGTAGAATATAAAGATGCTTAAGAGCTAATCCTACAAACAGGCCATATGCTCCATGGTTGGACCACCAATTTTCAGGACTTAAAATGCAACAATCTGCATAATACATATTAAGTTGATTAGTTAATCCCTTTGGCATGATTTGACATATTATTCAAAAAATCGGTTTCTACAATTCCTCGTTATCATATAGTACCAGAAATAAAAATATTGAATAGGGCTGCACCTGTGGCTCAGTGGAGTAGGGCGCCAGCCCCATAGGCCAGGGGTGGCAGGTTCAAACCCAGTCCCAGCCAAAAATGGAAAAAAAAAAAAAAGCAAATGTGTCATGATATATGTTGGGGATGCCACAATACCATAATTTCATGGATGTTAAAAAAATAAAAAACTTTCCGGAGAAGATTTTTTCCCATCTATTTTTATTATTCTTCCCAGAATACTGAGCAACTATAACTCACTCTTTGTTCTTTCCACTGGTTGGTCCCTGGTTTGTCATCTTAAATTGCTCACCACATGTTTCTCTCCTATGAATGATTTTCCCCCGAAAGGGAAAACCAAACTAAAGTACACCAAAGAATCTCTCCTCTAATGGCAATTTTGAAATAATGATTCACCAATTAGCACTGCTGCTGGATGATTAGTTAGCAAATTAAGATATGATATCTTAAAATAAGAATCCTATAATATGCTCCTAATTATGAAAATGCTTTCTTTTCTGTCTACCTGAGTGATACAACATAATTTGTAACCAGAAAGTCTTTCCATAGCAACTTATTTGCCAATTCGAAGTTAAGTTTGCTTGACCACCTACTGCAAGAGATAAAGGCATCACCTCTTTAAAAAAAAAGTTAAGATAATTATCTCTCTCATTTTTGGATGATGCAGGGAGGGAATGTTAAGTTAACAAGTATTCCATATGCCAGTATTAAAAGAAATAGTTTTTACTTTTAACTGGCTCAGAATAGAGGAGGCCTGGCAATTAATTATGCAAACTGATGTCAGCAGTGGCCCATCTAAACGTGGTGTCTCCTTTTTAGCAGCACATTATGCAGTGTAAAACCTCTGGCTAAGTGGGAATTTCTCAGAGGAATGATAACCCCCAGTTTCTGTGGCTTCACTTTACCCGACTGTAGTCCGCATTGATAATTTGTTATTGATGCTGTTGCAAACTTATTTGCATCTGGGTTTTACAAGTAGAACTATTAAAGTCAAATCTCTCATAATTAAACAATCATACATTTGCTGCTCACACCAAAATTATGTACAATTTATAACATGTTAAAACCAGTATGTCACTGAACACCAACTTTAGCAAACAATAATACATGTAAATCTGGGCTTGGAATTCCAACACCAACTTGGCTACCCCAGGCAAATTTCTTTCCTCAAGTACATATCTTGTTACTTTTTCCAGTATAGGTTGGTATAGGGATTAAGTGAGAGAATATACTGGTCCTCAGCCTAGTGCCCAAAACATATTAATAATTCAGTGACAGATAGGAATAGTTTTTCATGACGAAATAGGAGATGTAGTGCCATGTGACCACTCAATACATAAAGCAGCAAATACAGTATGATTTAATAAATATAATCTGATGTCAACAAAAAGAAATTATTGACTAACATATGGAAAATAAATATTGACCATGTTTTCTGACAAATTTGACCCATGCTACTGTTTCAAATCAAGGGACTTAGAAATGATGTTGTCAGTGTATCACTATAAAACCATCTACTTTCAATGACTTTTTGAAAATTAACAAATATTTCTAGACAAGGACATAATATTTACTATACATCAGAGCTTGGAATGAAGCCTAAACTAACTGTGAAACAAATGCTTTCTTTTTCTTTATTCAAGAATAAACTTTATTTATGCTTTTCTTATTTCTTTATTCAAGAATAAACTTTATTTTCACTTCAACCCCATAAAGACACCACCTTTTAAAGATATAAAAGTCTGATATTTCAATCACGTTATTTGGAAATGTCTACATATCTTTATAAATTTTGCATACATAGTGCCACAGGATGTTAAAAGGGCTACATTAGCTTTCCACAGAATTAACCATTTCTTCCATTTTCATTAAAAGTTAATTTCTTTTGCTCATTAAAAAAAAACCTCTTTTGCTTACCTCCAACATTCTCCATGTTTTCTATTATCATTCACAGCACCCACCAAATTATCCATACTTAGCAAATCTAAATGAAATTAATACCTATTAAAGGTAATCCTCAGCTAATTACCCTCAGTGTTCTGTTCATTCCTAACAAAGCTTTTTGATTAGCCTTGTAAGGGCAGAGGGTTTCAGCCATTATGTAGCTCTAATGTGATATTATTAACTCTGTTCAATATCTTTTTGTTTATAATACAAACATAAGTTCATATGGAGAATATACAATAGGGCTCACCAAACTTGTTATGTTAACAACTTTACCTTCCTCTAACACTATTTGGTCACAGCGTGAAGAAAAATGTGTTTCTCACTCTCTCTTTTGTGGTTGGTTGGTTTGTGCTTTGTGGGGCTGTGTTACCTATTTTCTTCAGACTATATGAATTGGAGGCTCACGTGGATTATTTTTAATAATAGGGTATAGAAGGCAACACATGTCAATAAAAGAGACTGGAAAAATCACAGGAACCAGAGATGGCCAGAAACCAAGTCCTCAGCAAAGCAGAAATACCGTTAGGCACTTTGGACAGAGTTCAAGATCCAGGGCAGGTTTGGGTGGGGCATGATGGGCAACCACCACTCAGAGCAGGAATTGGGAACCCCTGGGTTTCACTTATAATGCACCGTATAAGAATTGACAATTCTTTTCTTTTTTCTTTGAGACAGAACCTCAAGCTATCCCCCTGGGTAGAGTGCCATGGCATCACAGCTCATAGCAACCTCCAACTCCTGGGCTCAAGCGAGTCTCCTGCCTCCGCTTTCCAAGTAGCTGGAACCACAGGCGCCCGCCACAACGCCTGGCCATTTTTTGGTTGCAGCCATCATTGTTGTTTGGCGGCCCGGGCTGGGGATGCGAACCCGCCACCTTAGGTGTATGTGGCTGGCGCCTTAGCCGATTGAGCCACAGGTGCCGAGCCAGATCCGCTTTCTTTGCATGTCCTTCTGCTCTGACCTTACCACCAACTGAGTGATCCTCT
>CAUYQV010121138.1:0-29486 GCA_963574575.1 Galagoides demidoff
GAAAGATGTTTGGAGAATACTTAGAGATCTAAAAATAGACCTGCCATTTGATCCTACAATTTCTCTACTAGGTATATATCCAGAAGACCAAAAATCACATTATAACAAAGATATTTGTACCAGAATGTTTATTGCAGCCCAATTCATAATTGCTAAGTCATGGAAGAAGCCCAAGTGCCCATAGACCCATGAATGGATCAATAAATTGTGGTATATGTGCACCATGGAATATTATGCAGCCTTAAAGAAAGACAGAGACTTTACCTCTTACATGTTTACATGGATTGCTGGAACATATTCTTCTTAGCAAAGTATCTCAAGAATGGAAGAAAAGTATGCAATGTACTCAGCTCTACTATGAAACCAGTTTATAGCTTTCATATGAAAGTTATAACCCAATTATAGCCCAAGAAGAAGGGAAAGGGGAGAGTGATGGTAGGGGACAGGGAACGGTGGGTGGAGGGAGGGTAATTGGTGGGACCACACCTGCGGTGCATCTTACAAAGGCACATGTGAAATTTACTAGGTGTAGAATACAAATGTCTTAACACAATAACTAAGAAAATGCCATGAAGGCTGTATTAACCAGTTTGATTAAAACATTTCAAATTGTATATAAAAACAGCACATTGTACTCCATGATTGCATTAATGTACACAGCTATGATTTAATAAAAATAAAATAAAATAGAGCCAGAATAAGTGTCAGTTTATTTACTATTCTCAGATTATTTTGTTTAATTTTCTAACTTTGTACTTCTCTCTCATTTGAGAGAAGTGGTGGCTCATATGTCAATTTATTTGTTATTCTCAGATTGTTGTGTTTAACTTTATAACTATGTACTTAAGTAAGTCAGTCTATCATGATATGGACATGTATTTAGAATCTGTGAAAATATTATATTCATGGGAGTAGAGAGCTATACATGTTTAATTTTAATTATTGATGTACTATCATCTTTATAGGAAGTTCTAATTTTTTAAACTAAATAGTGTGAAATTTACTCTTTTATACCATATTTTATACTGAAGTATACTAATCATAAAGCAAGCTTTTCATTTATTTGCACATAAACACATACTTGCCTTGGTAAGAGATACAATAGATTAATTATCTTGTAGTGTTCTATAGCATATAAAAACTTGATGCATCCACAAGTTACACTGAGAGAGCATATATTATTTTTATATATGTGTGTGTGTGTATATATATATATATATATATATATATACACATGCATAAAATAACCTTAATATGAATATCTATCTATCTATCTATCTATCTATCTATCTATCTATCTATCTAGAATAAGGTTGTTCATCATCGTCATTGTAGAATATTGAGTCATGACAATTAGTTATGTTCTCACAATGATTAAAAAATAGAATTTCACCTAAATGACCTCCTTTGCTTACTTTTGAATGAAGAATGAGTTGGCATTTCAATAGTTTAATGTACGCATTCTTTAGTAACTTGGATGTCACTTAGTGAAGTCTGTTACTCTCTAACAAATAAGTAAATAATATACAAAGAACAACCTCTCTTTTTGGTTCACTGAAGCTTTGAAAAATAATGTTTTAAAATTATTTAAAACAGTAAAGGAGCATTATATTAGAGAATTAAATATTTAATTATAAATTAAAATGCTTAAAATAATTAGCAACAAAAATTGTCTTCGGAAAATGAGTATTAAAAAGCAAATTTATAGATTTTTTAATTCATTGTAAAGCCTTTTATGGAAAGACTAGATTAAATTGAAACTCAGTGTCCCCACACAATTTTTCCTTCTGTTGTAAAGATTAAGTTATGGATAGTATTCTATGGTTTTAAATTTTGTCACATAATATGTTTCACTTTTTGACCATTAAATTCAATACAATCTGAATAAAAGCTTTCAGTATTCACACAAACTAGTGATGAGCTACAATTTAAGGATTTCCGCATTTTCTATTTAAATGTTTCCCTTCTCCTCCTTTCCTTTCCCCTCCCCTTTATGCTCTCTCTTCTTCTTCTGCCCTTTCTATTCCCACCTCCTCCTACATGCCAGCTTTAGAGTCAAAGATGAATGAAAGTAGAGAGGGGCAGGAAGAGCCGAGGGCCAATGTCATAACTAGAGTTCAAGTTATAAATCTATATTACCATGTTTATAATATCCAGACATAATGTATCAGAAAACAATACCACTTCAGAGTTTGTCACTCTCTAGGTATGATAGGCACATTTTCATGTTTTTTGGATAGTACTTATTTCTAGAATTCAACACTAGTGAGCTTCAAAATTTTTTTGTGTGTAGTAATATACTCTCATAAAGGCAATTCAATTTTAACATTTCAACACTGGGCAACTTACTCTGGCTTCTGACCTTATGGTATTGGAGGAACTATGATAGTCTGAGGAAGAAAACCCAAGGACACTATTACCCAAAACCCTTAGTTGCTTTGGCCATGTGTCTTGACTTATTTATTCATTTTTACTTATTTGAATTTATATATTTTATTCTTTTTATTACCATATTTCTTTACACATTTTTAAGAACTTCTATGAGTACCTTACTTCTGTGAGAGACACTGTACAAGAGAATATTAACAGTTAAAATAAGTAAATATCTGCTCCTAAGGATAAGTACTTTTAAAGAAGTATTGACTATTCATAGGAGCAACATAAGATTTTCTTCCAGAAAAGGAACATGATCCTGGTCCGTGCATACTTCACAGAAATGGTGATTAATGAAATGGAATTTGAAGATTAGGTAGAATTTAAGCAGATAGACTTAAGAATGATACAGGTAATATTTACACAGAGGAAATGACAGGTGTAACATCCCATGGTAGTATAGTAGGGTTCATTTAGGAGATCAAAATAATTTATTTTCAAGGTCATTCACATTCTTAGCGGCTTTCCAGAGCCATGGCACATGTCCTCTCAACTCCTTGTTCAGAGATGTTACTTTGGTACCTCGGAATTGGAAAGGGTGAGGAATGTTCATACCACAAAAATCATTAAACGTTACAAATCAATCCTTCCCTCTCCACTCACTCAAACTGACAGCTGTTTCACTAGCAAATACTAAATCAGACTCTGTCATTCAAATCCTGATTTCTGTTACCTCCTAACAAAATTGTGATCTTGGATGTTTTTTACTTCTATGATATTGAATTTTATATTTTACATAATGAGGCTAAAATTAAAATAATCATCTTTTAGTTTTATTGTGATTATTGAATGAGATGATCAATGCAAAGCACTCTGAACACTATTACACAGTAGATGTGTATTAACATGTAGGATGAAATAATATTAGTAACAATTAAGAACAATGTTTAGTTAGCAATAATTAATACTTATTTTGGTTGAGGATTTTTCAAAACTGATGTTCTATGCTTTAAGATAAGGCAGTGTTGGGAACCATGCTTTGGGAAGGGTAAGTTAGCCCAGGGTGGAGGGTTCACAAGAGCTTGTGAAGACCCAATGAGGACTAGTGCTAAGCAATATGTCCACAGTGAAGGACTTTCTAAAGAACATTCAGACCACAACACAGGGGCACCTGTCCTGTTGAAAAAGTTCCAGTGTTCAACCCCAAGGAGTCATAATGGTCTATTTTGGGGAAAACGTATTTTAACACACACAGATTTAGTCATGAACACAAGTAGTAAAGGCCCAGAAATTAGGCTTAGTGAAAAGTGGTGTAGCTCTTACTCAATATCAATTCCATTATAAGCTAAGCTTTCCCTGAAACAGAACCTGAATAGTGCAATAATAGTGCAATTATCCTTATATTTTTAAGGATAATTAAATAATAAAATCTCAATAAACTATATTTTGTTTATGAGTCTGCATAATTTATTTGATGTCATTATTATGTTCAGGTACTTATTAAAAGTTTCAGGTGTCAAATATGAATGTAAAACAGTTTCTGATTTAAATGTTGGTAACTGTATTTACTAACATAAATTAAAAATTAGATACAACATTTAAGCCATGAAAAATAATTCTAAATGCTCAATGACAGTCTGTTTGAGTGCTAGAGATATCTTCTTAGAATCAATAAAGTGTATAAAAGAGTGACAGGTAAAGAATAGAAACAAAGCAAAGATAACACGTTATGTACTATGTCCCTAATGCAGGAAAAGGCTGAAGTTATATGGGGGGAATTTTTTATCCAAATATGAAGAAATAAGAGAATAGAAGACCAGGTAAGCAGGGCTAGGAACATTAGGATATCATATTTAATTTAAATTTTAGATTGCTTTTCTGCAATAATTAAGTAAAATTTTTATAAAGGAAATGTTAAATTAAAATGATTGTTATAATTGTTTTTCTCTGCAGTAAGATTGGGACATTTGCTTCTTGTTGTTGTTGATATCATTATTACTTCTACATTACCCACAGAGCAAAGCAGAAATACTGCTTTTAATCACATATGATTCTTATGTGAGTTATAAGGTTCCTTTTTGGTTTTCCTCTCTTTGAACATGTCTGAAGGTCAAAACAAATAAACCTTACCTGTTTATTATAAGCAGGTGACGTCTCATGGAGTTCTGCTTTATCTCCAACATGTCTGTCATGTTAGTTTATCATGAGTTTTATCCTGGAGCAGACAGAGTCCTTTCAAAAACCAGAATCTTCACAGGCGACAGATGTAAAGCACCTTGATGAAAAAGAATAAACACTGAAACGAATTGTCTTATAAATTTTTAGTAAAGCTAATAAGGTAGAATCAGGATCGTCTTTACAAGAAAACAACAACAAAAAGATGGAATTGGACAAGTTCTATAGCCCTGTTCCTTTTGATTTAAACTATAAAATTAAATAAATTACAATGCAAACCCTTTGTATAACTCCATTTAGTTTAGAAAAATTGGTACTGTTTTTTGAAAGAGCAGCTGGTGCCTTTGTGATGTGGACAGTACACTTCAAAACCTAATAGAGAATGTTTGGGGTGAAAAAAAGCCAGGTGTAACACATGGTTACTCAGAATTTCCTTTCATCCTAGATAGACATCATGCACATCTGTTCTTATATATCAAGACCAATACCTGATTTCTTCAGCTTTTTTGTTTTCTTTTTTAATCCTGCCGGCTCATGAACTGCCATCCTGCTGGCTCATCTCACCGTGCCCTAGAGATGGTGGTGAGAGACGTGTTTGAGTTTGATGGTCTCTTTATTAATTAGTACTTCAGCCCAAGAGAAGTGGCTAACATAACTAGAATTAAATTATCATTTCAGATGGAATCTCTATCTTCACAAATGGAAGGAAGTATAAGAACTAGGAACATGCGATTTAAGAGATTCTAAGGAAGAGAAGAAAAATCTATATTTTATATTATACATTGCTTAAATGATTCATAAAAAGACTCTGCCACACATACTCAGATTTTTGTCAACTATATTTTATCATTGTATTTGTAGGAAACATTACATGGTTATGTATTGGCAGAGGTCAATCAAAAACCTTTATAGCTGCAAAAACAAAGCCATAATAGAGCTAGTACTCCCATAAGGTCATGAAACTTACGAGAGAAAAATCTAGTACTCAAAATTTTGTCTCAGTACCAGGGATATTTTAACGTAATATCTGATTTTACCCAGCTGAAAGTGTAAGGATATTTATTATTCCACATAAAAAAATCTCCAGAGAAAGGAGGTGAGGGATTCAGGGTTAGGTAGATTATTAGATATTCAGTGTGTTATTAAAGATTGACATCTGGGCGGTGCCTGTGGTTCAAAAGGGTAGGGCACCAGCCCCATATGCTGGAGGTGGCAGGTTCAAACCCAGCCCTGGCCAAAAACTGCAAAAAAAAAAAAAAAAAAGACTGACATCTTTAACATCTTTGAAGTAATAGTTTGATACTGAGCTCGTTTCTCACAATACAGGTAGTACGGAGAGAAACATGATTTCTTATTTCCATCCAGTGTAACAGAGAAAATCTCTCCCTCAAATACTGAAGCCATGGCTTTTAATCCAGTTTGGCCAGTTTTAAGTCCCACAAGTAAAAGCTAAAAGCCAAGTGGAATAATGATAATAAAGGTGATGGCGATAATGAAGTGGGTAAAAACAGTGTTAATGGGTGCACATTATGTTCCAGATTAACACATATATATCATGTACATATACTATATATATACACGTATGTATGTATAAACACATACATATATATTAGTATTTGTGAATGTATGCATGTAGATTAAAAACTGCTTAGGCAACAAATAGTACTACCTACATTCTTTAAATATGAGTATTCTACAATGTCTTTTGTATATAACATTTAAAAAAAACTAATGGTCAAGTCTTCTTTAGTTAATGGTGTATTGTACTATAAATTAATAAAATTTGGAATGCTAGATTTGGTGACTTAGAGTTCATTTTGTAAAAATGCCTTAGTCTGTCTTTTCTTTCTTTCCTTTCTTTCTTTTTTCCTTCCTCCTTTCCTTCTTTCTTTCTTCTTTTTTTGACAGAGTCTGACTTTGTTGCTCTTGGTAGGATACTGCGGCATCATACTTCATGGCAACCTCAAACTCTTGGGCTCAAGTCTTCCAAGTAGCTGGGACTACAGGCACCTGCCATAATGCCTGGCTATTGCTCTGGCTCAGCTTGTCTCAATCCTGTGAGCTCAGGCAATCCACCCACCTCAGCCTTCCAGAGTGCTAGGATTCCAGACGAATACTAAAATGACTGTGGAATGATGGGAACATCACTGTGCCCAGACCACTCATTCTTTCTTTTAAATATATACCCCACATAAAACTTAACTCAAGATGACTCATAGTCTTAAATATAAAACATAAAATTATAATACATCTAGAATACCACACAGGACAAACAATCAAGATGGCCTTGAGTTAGACTTTTTAGATACAGCATACAAAATACAATCCATATTAATAAGAATTGATAAGATGGACTTCATTAAAAATTTCTACTTCGTATACCCTTACATTGTACCTGTTAAGTGAGAGCTTACTGATCCCCTTCCTTCCTCTTCTCCTCCTTTTCTCTCCTCTCTCATCCCCCTACTTGAATTTAATTGTGGATTTCTGTCCTACTGGCATGTAGTTAGTTGTTTATCTATTGGCTTCATATTAATATTGAGTACAGTGGACACTTGCTTTTCTATTTTTGTATTACTTTACTAAGCAGAATGTCCTTCAACTCCATCCAGGTTAATGCAATACATGTAAAGTCTCCATGTTTTTTATAGCTAAACAGTACTTAATGGTGTACCTATACCATAGTTAATCCACTACTGGGGTGGTGGGCATTTAGGTTGTTTCCACATTTTGGTGATTATAAATTGAGTTGTGATAAACAGTCTAATGCAAATGTCCTTATGATAAAATGATTTTTTTCTGGGTAGATACATAGTAATGGCATTGTGAGATCAAGTGGGAGGTTTACTTTTAGCTCTTTGAGTATTCTCCATATCTCGTTCCATAGAGGCTGCACTAGTTTGCAATCCCGCTAGTCATGTAAAAGTCTTCCCTTCATTTCATATCCAGGTCAGTATCTGCAGCTTTGGGACTTTGAGATGATGGCTGTTCTCACTGGGGTTAGGTGATATTTCAGGGTGTTTTTTATTTAAAATTAGAATGAGGATTCAATTTTTTAGGTTACATTGTTTTCAGTTCTGAGGTAAAGTTTAATTTGTAGTTTAGCTCTTCCTCTGGGGGCATGCTGAGCACCCTTACATTGTGTACATTGGGTAAGATCCTGACAATTGCCCTCCCTCCCTCCTCCTCCTGTTCCTCTCCTCTTCTCTCCCCCTTGCTAAATTATATTTGTGTTTTATTGTTCATATGGTGTGTAGTTGTTATATATTGGTTCCATATTATTATTTGAATATACTGGATTATTTTTCCATTCTTGAAATACTTTATTAAGAAGAATATGTTTCAACTTCATCCAGTTAAACATAAAAGATATAAAGTCTACAGATATTTTGCTATCACTGAGTAGCACTTCATAGTACATAAATGCATTTTTTTGTTTGTTGTTGTTGTTGTTGTTGTTGTTTTAGACAAAGTCTCAAGCTATTACCTGGGTAGAGTGCCATGGCATCATAGCTTGCAGCAACATCCAACTCTTGGGCTCAAGTGATCCTCTTGCCTTAGTTTTTCTACTTTTAGTAGAGACGAGGTCTCACTTTTTACTCAGGCCTATCTCTAATTTGTGAGCTCAAGCAATCCACCTGCCATTGCCTCCCAGAGTGCTAGGATTATAGGCATGAACCACAGTGCCAAGCAATGCCACAGCTTGTTAATCTACACATGGGTTGAGGTAAAACAACTTTCATGGAAAGAAGTATGAAGAATTCTTAAAGAACTAAGGTTGCTTTAATTTACATTTCTCTAATGACTAGGGACCATGAGCATTTTTTCATGTGTTTGTTGGCCATTCATCTGTCTTCTTCAGAGAAGGTTCTGTTCTTGTCTCTTTCTCACATATGAATGTGATTATATGGTCTTTTCTTGATGAATAATTTAAGTTCTCTGTATATTCTAGTTACCAGCCCTTTATCAAATTTGTAGCATGCAAGTATCTTCTCCCATTCTGAAGGCTGCCTGTTTGCTTTAGTTGATGTACCCTTAGTTATGAAGAAACTTTTTAGTTTACTTATGCCCCATTTCTTTATTTTGGTGTTGCTGCAGTTGCTGGGGTTGGTGGTAGTGGTTTTTCTCCATAAAATCTATTCATTACAAAATCTTGCTATAAGGTTTTGTAGCCAAGAAGTAATAGGCTATACCTATTTATATTATAATAATATTGAATAATAATAAATATAATAATAATAGTATTATTGAGGAGCTACATTCCTTCTTTATCTTTTCCTAAAGTGATCTATTCCTCTGATTAGGGAGGGAATGTAAAACACTACTGAATTCAATGAAATAAAGTCATCGGTTTTGCTTGTTTGTTTATTATAGTATAAAGTATTATAATTCTTGCTAGTTTTCTGAATAGTGTTTGATAATTTTCAAAAAGTGTATATCCCAAATTTTCTTAAATATCTTCACAAAGCCGAGAATATTGAATAATTTCAAACTTAAGGAGCAAGTTATTTAAAATAAAGTCTGTCATCTGAATCACACACATAACACGTGGATCCTTAAAACAAAATCTGTACTAATTTCCATTTTAGATTTCTCTATCTTTCAAGTACAAGAATAATAAAACTGCTTATAACAACTTTTCCAGGCAGCTAGGTTTATAGAGCAGTTTATGTTTTACTTGAGTTGTATTTTCCTAGTCTTTAGTAATTTACATACGTGTGTTCAAAGTGAAAGCGATTTATTTCTTAATCAACATTTTAAAGAGCAATTTTATGGAAAGCTTTGAAGATACATAAAAGGTTTCTAAACTGATTAAAATGTTTCTCATTAAAAAGTAATTTTCACTGTAATGGTAAAGTTTGACAATAAACTCTTAGAATAGTGATACCCAAACTTTTTGGCAACAGGGACTGGTGTCATGGATGACAAATTTTCCATAGGCCTTGGTAAGGGAGTGGTATGGTTTCAGGATGATTCAAGCATATTACACTTATTGTGCACTTTATTTCTATTTTTATTGCATTGTAATGTATCATAAATAATTATACAACTCATCATAATGCAGAATAAGTGAAAGCCCTGAGTTTGACCTCCTGCAACTGAACAGTCATATCTAAGGGGGATGGGAGAGTGTGATAATGAAGTACGCTACTTATGCTCAGTCTCCTCCATAATCTTGTTGGTTGATGTCACTGCAGAAGACCCTGCTTCACAAAGATCAGATGTTGGAAATGGAATAAGACTTTCGTGCTTTTTTTTGTAATTTCAGGATATTCCACCTTGACTTTAATCCAAAACACATGGAGATTTGAAGTAGTCTCAAACATACTTTTAAGGCCACCATCCACCAATTGGTATCTCAAAGAGTTGCTCCTTGTCTAGCGTAGACACAGTCAAGTCATCTGGCTTATTCACAGATGGGTCGGGTATTAATTCCTCCCATGTTTGGGTGTCTTTTGGGTTTGGGAAATAATGCTCAAACCCTTGTGAAAACTGAGACAGTTGATCATGCATCAGCGGGGAAAAAGTAGACCTCTGCTCAGTCTCTTTCAAAATCTTGGCTGTTTGAAACATGTCAAAATCCCAGTGCAATGTTCACTTGTACTAGTAGTTCCAGTTTGGTTTGGAATGTACCCACTTTATCTACCAACTTCCACATGTCGTCTTTTGTCCTCTTATGAAGTGACAGATTCGAATTAACTGAGTAGCTTGAATATGTCCCACAAGTAGGGAAATTTTATACCCTATTTAAAAAAAATATGCTGCCAATGGTGACTCTTAAAAAAAAAAAATCCCTGGAGGAGCTCTCACAACTCAAAACCTCTGGCCAGTGATTTACCTTTAGGAAGGCATCTCACTTCTCTATGAAAGAGAGGCCTGACTGCCCTGCGTCTGTCCCATCACAAAGATGCCTGAACAGATGTCAAGTGAGGGCATGCACTTTAATGTGGTTAATAATTTTAAACACATGCTGCAAAATTTTGTTTAGTTCAGGTGACATTTTCCAGCTAGGCAGCATTTCTCCATGGATGACAGTGCATAGACCCACATTCAGAAGTGACTTCGTTAACCCAAGCAGTGAAAGCAGAAAGCTGTCAAGTCACAGCAGCTGCTCCCTCTGTGCATAGACTGACACAAAATGATCAATTCGGGTTTGCTAATAAACAATCATTCAAAGACTTGAATGGTTCTGTAGCCGCAGTGTTGGCTGGCAACAGAAGTGCACATAACATATCCTCAAGCACATCATCCAGAGAAATGTGTCACAGAAAAGCAAGCTTTGCTGCCTTGTTGTCAGCATGGATAGACATAGCAGCCTGGATTGAATACCATGGTGACTTATTTATTCTCTGTAATAACTGTACCTCAATACCCTCTGCTATCTAATCAATTCATCCAGTTTTGTTGCTCACCTGAAGCGGGACATGCACCACCATTTGAACTACAGCCTCTCCTAAGAGTTCACAGGAGGGTGCTTAGCAGCAGGCAGGACAAGCTCTCCACTAATAGGAAAGGGCTTCTTGTGCAATGTAACTAGCCACTAAGAATGATGCTCTCCGTGCATACACTGTTGCACTGTTGATGAAGTGGTGGCCTTCAATGATTCCTCTGTTCTTCATGTTCATGATTTTTCTTTTGAAAAATTCCATCCAAAGGTCTTAGACTTAACATGGTGAAGCAGTTTTGAAGGGTTCTATGGCTTTGTTGGATACCTGATCATCATATTTTATAAAAAGTGGGCATGGAGAATGGGAATAACCTGTTGTCATGAATCTGTAATTTATGTAGGTTCTTGATGTTTATCTTTTAAGTACATCTTCCATTTTCTTGGCAGTCTTGAGTCTTCTGTCCTCTCATCACTGGGTCTTTACCTTTTCTTAAAAAAGAAAAGAAGCTCTCCAGTGACATTTGTCACTTGCTCATTTTTTGCAAGGGTGACCTTGTGTGCTTACCAAAACTGGGAGCAAAGTGAGGGTGCAAAGGGAAAGACGTGCAGACAGAGTGGTAAATAAAATAATGGGTGGACCATGCATGACTGAAATAAGTGTCAGGTTCTGACTTAAAGCCTTCCACGAGCTGCTGCTGTACAATTGAAATACATTGATTCATTCATCACTCGAAAGCCTGCTGCTTGGTGCAGCTTGATTTTCACTGATAGGATTTTGACATGAGTCTGCAGGCATTGGTTTAGTATGGTCTCTGAACAGTCAAACCTCTCTGCTAATGATCATCGATACTGCAGCCACTCCACAGTGCACATCACCTCCTCAGATCCACCTCAGATCATCAGACATTCGATCTCTCAACACTATCTAAGCTACATCTCCTGAATGTGCAGTAGGGTTCCCACTCCTCTGAGAATCTAAAGCTGCTGATCTGATAGGAGGTGGGGCCGAGGTGATGATGGGAGCAGTGGTGAGGGGCTATAAGTACACAGGGCACTTTTCTCACTTGACAGCCGCTCACCACCTGCTGTGTGGCCCCTTTCCCAATAAGCCACATACCGATTTCTACTAGTCCATAGTCCAGGAGTTCCGGACTTAGAGAACCCCATTAGAATATTTATTTTCTGTAATTTTCACAAGGTTCTATGAAGAACCTTTTTTATATTTTTATGTCATTATCAAATTTTTAACATAACACTGAAAAGTTGTTGCCAAAATCATCATAAGTTTTATCATGGGCATGTAAAAATTATATAACTTTTAGATCTATTATAAATCTATCAAATGTATTACATGTCATGTCTCTCTCTATGTATTTTAAATCACACAAAAACATTGAAACAATTATCTTGATAGTTCTGCATCATTTTATCCTACATATCTCTGTTTCAAGAAAACTAATGGGATTAGGAATGATTCAAAAGATTTTGATAAATTCTCACTTAAGTTATTCATTATAAAGTAGTATCCATTGAATACATGTTATCTAATTAAACAGAATTAATCTAGAAAACGTTAATATATAGTGACCGTTTATTTAATTAGTAAGTTTTATCATTAAGGTCAGAAAAGATGTAGTTTCTGATGTTCGTGCGCACAAAAATTCATGAGTGTTGTAGGAGAGTGCTTCTCCTCATCTTGTTACTATTCTGGCTGTGTTAAAATAAACAAAAAATAAAAAAGGAAGAAAGGAAAAGAAGAGAAAATTAAATAAAAGTAGAAGACAAAGTCCAAAACATACCCAAGGCATTTTACATCTACTCAGAACTGGGGTGAGATCCAAAGCTGCCATAAAAATATAAAACATTCATTTCTACTTTTCTTAGTGAACAACTAGTTCAATCACAAGTCACCATTCCATAGAGGTTCTGGAGCCATTCCACCTCTGTTGGTTCTTCAAGGATTCAGATTCAATCTTTACCTTTGATAGTTTTTCTCCTGAGCTAGTTCTTTATCTTCTCAACCTGAAAATGTACGTGATCTCCAAGACATTATCCCAGATATGTTTTTCTCCATTTGTCCCTTAGGTAAAATATCACTCTTATACTGATGTCCTCCAAATGTGTATTTTTTCTTCTGACACCCTAAAATCCATTTCCATACAATTCTACATTACACACCTACCTTCAATTCTCCCCAACATGTTCCTTCATTCTAACCAACTGCAATAAATGGAAATTTGTCTCAGGATTAGAAGAGAAACCTTAGAAAATCCTTGTTTTTTCTCACTTACTGATCCAGATTCATCTGCAAATCTTCTTGAATCAAGCAACGTCTGTCCAGAATGTGTCTACTTTCTATCACTGATACTGCCCTTGTTTAAGTCACAATCACTTCTCTCCAGTATTGTTTCAGTAATTTTCTATTATAACATGTCTCTAAACTCCTATGTTCGCTTCTACAGTCGAGCCCTCACAAAACAACAAACGTGATGCTGTTAAACTGTAATCCAGACCACCGGATTCTTGTGCTTTCAATGGAATCTCTATTGTTTACTTTAAATCCTAAATAAAATCTAATAGCATCACACATACTTAGTATATTATCATCTCTACTATCCTGAAAATTAATTGATATAAGCCTGTCCAAGCCTCCTTAATGAATTTCCTCAAAGAAAATGACTTTCAAAAGTCCTTAAATATCTAATGGGATAAATTGTGCATTTTTAAACATATTTTTGCTAATCCTACCAGTTGCTTTTATGACACTGAATGAAATAGCATAGTATTTAGTTTCAAAGATGGTCTTAATGTTATGAAGTTGTATTAGTTTAATTGCTATTTGAAATGTAATATTAAATGATGTAATAAAAATAGGATGTTTAATGTTGGAATATTATTTTTGTTTACTGTATCTTTATTATTTCCTTTTTAAAAAGCTGAATATATATGCTTTAAGTAAAATAACAGGGCTCTCCCCTGAGTAATCTAATAAGTTAAGGGAAAAGACCAACACATCTGGCATAAATTGTGGAAGGTATTAGCACCGTGCACAAATACTTCTGTTCCTTCTTCACTCTATATAAGGAGGATTATGGTTTTCTACTGTCTTGAAGTTGGTTGTGGTCAGGAAACTCAGTGGTATGTGAGCCAAAATGGTGCTTCTTATTCAGATGTGTCAGCATTTAAAAGCCAGTAGGCTTTCTCTGTGTACTGTTCTTTCCCTGCTGCCATGTTCAGAGATATTCGAGATGAGGGAGCCTCAGGTCATGTAATCACTGAGTAAGAACAAGTAAGAGGAGAGAGGACCCTTTAGTATACAATAGTCATTTCTTTGCCTTAAGACAAAGTGAAATTTTGGAGTTTTTATTTATTTACTATAGTAGGACATAGACTATGTTAAGGGATGTCCTTCAAAATAATCATATGAAAGACCCAATGGTGAAGCTAGTCCATGAAATACGACTCACAAATGTAAAGCTTCCAATTGGTTATACATTGCTCTACTTTGAATATAAATGGATAGAGAGGGTCTCCATGCCTCAGCAAGAGAGACAGGCAGTGTCCAAAACACAGGGATAAAAGCCAATTGCAGAAAATAGAGAATCTGCAGCCTGATAAAAATTAAAAGTTGTAAGAAAAAAAATTACATAATATTTAATGAAAACGGAATAGGATATTATTAAATTATGTAAAATTCAGAGAAAGAAAAATAAATTTTGCATATTTAAAATAGAATGATAGAAATGAAAACCACAATAAAAGTTTTGCTGATAAAATTAAGAAAATCTTCAGGAAAATTAAAAAAAAAAAAAAACACCGTAAGTAAGCAAAGAATGAAAAAGATGGGTCATGGATAAAGGCTATACAATTCCCAATAACTGAATGCCCTGAAAGAGAGAAGGGAGAACATAATTAGGAAAAAATAGCACAAGTAATTCAAATATTTCTCTCAAAATTTAAGGCTTAAGTTTCTAGGTTAAAAATGCAGATAAGTACTTGGCAAATTTGACTCAAACCAATGCATAGTATCACACATTGAATTTTATGTGAACAGGTCACACAAAAATTTCCCTGAATTGGCAGGATTTCTTGTTCTTCACTTTAAATAATTTTTTCAGTTTCCTATCCATCCCATTTAGTTATATTCTCCCTTACAAAATTCATGTATATTTAAAATACATTCTCATAGCTGCCTAACCTTAGTAATAAATTGAGATCCCAATTAAGATGTGAACATTATAATATATCTGTGGCCATGGGGAAGTATTGCATTATTCAAATAAGTATCCATGGCCAAGGAGAAGTGAAAGATTTAATATAGGGAGAGATAATAAACAGTCTCTTTCTCTATACTATACCTGTAACCTAAATTTGAATATATATTAAACAAAAAAGTTAAAAAAAATTCTCCATGACTAATAAACAGTATGATTCTGCCATTATTTATAAATGCTTATGATCATTAGACATACCTGGGATTTGTGTGTATAAATTACCACATTAAAAAATACATTAATAATTCTTGTAACATAATTCAATTAAGTATATTGTTTCACTTAGGTTAAGTGTTACATTTATCATGGTTTTTGAAATATTGCATATATATATATATATATAAAATCAGAACATAGTTGAAGCTTTATTATTAGGCTAGATATTACCATAGCCTCCAACAGCTACCATTTCTTTTTATGTATAATTCACTCCTTGAAATTTCTTGAAAAAAATGATACAGCACTATGTTATCCTGGGATTTAAATAAATTGGTTAATCTTGCAACTAAAAAGATCTGACATTTTAATATTAAATTAAGATTTGATAGAAGTATCTTGTTACTTTTTAGGAAATTATTATCTATTTTTAAAAGTAATATTATGAGCACTAGCCAAATAATTTCTGGCAATAAATATGGTGTACATGGTATATTGAAGAATGTACAAGCTTTTTCATGTTTCTAATAATACATTTAAGAGGAATAATTTTACATTCACTTCTCACTTTTGATATTACAATTTCTAGAGGGCATGGAGATTCTGCTATGACATTTTTCCTTGTGCAATACTAGTTGATATAAAGGCAGTATGCCTCCATCAAGATCCAAGAGAGGACACTTATCACAACTTCTAGAATAAACTCCTCTTTGGTTTGGTTTCACAGCCTAGAGCAGAGCAGTTGGCAATGATAAGATACTAAGAAAAATACTATTTTTCCTCTATTAAGTCTTCTTTCTAAAAAAGTGCATATGTATAAAGTCTAATGTAAAGACTTCTTGAAAGGTTCAAAAAGAAAGGCTCCATAATAGAAAAAGAATACAATATTTTAAATACGGCAGCAGCAAAAAAATGAACAATTTATTGAACAATTTATATCAGTGAAGAGTTCGCAAAAGAAATACAAAGTCTAAGAACAGATCCTCAGTTTCAATGCAGCCAGAGGAATTACAAATCAAGCATCAATAAATTTTTAATAGGAGATGAACACATTTTTACGAAGTTTGTTAATACCAGTTTCACTGGTACATGAGTAAACAAGAACTATGTCCAACACTCAATAGGAAAGGGTCTAAAGCAGTGGTTCTCAACCTTCCTAATGCTGTGACCCTTTAATACAGTTCTTGTGGGTTGCGACCCACAGGTTGAGAACCACTGGTCTAAAGTATTTGTGTCAAAATATTTGTTTGGCAAGTTGTGTAATTCATACACTCTGATACACTCTAACTGTAAACATTAACTTCTGTATTTACAAAATGTTGGATGCAAATGGACAAGGGCATATAAACAAGATAGTTACTGCACATATTTTAGTATTCAGTGCCTGAGGACCAGTTAAATAACTGTATCATCCTGTATGTTATGATGCAGTAGTTAACCAAACACACACACACATAGAAAAATGTCAAGTTAACGTCCAGATAATGTGGTTTAAAAAAAAAAAAAGTTGCTGAAGAGTATAAACAAAACTAAGCATTTAAAAATGAATTTATCAAAATACAGTAGAGTATGAATTTACCACTCAAGGGACTGTAACAAACCGATCAACATATGGAGGTGGTCAACATAAGGAACTCGATCTACTGTGGTGCAGGTCCAGTCTATGGAAATTGGGTCAGCATAAGGAGGTGGTTGATGTAGAGAGCTGGTCAACTACAGAGGTTCTACCATATTATTTGCATGTGTTAAATAGGCATAAAAATAATTTAGAGGGAATGATACGAAATGGTATGAGTCATATAATGAGTTTCATAAAGATAAATATATGAAAATATATATAGGGTAAATAAGCTAATTTTTAAATTAAAATATAAATTCATTTTATATAAAACTTAAAATAATTATAAACAGATATTTGAGTAATCTTCATTGCTCGAAGCATGCAATATTTTTGTTTTTTCATTCATTGGAACATTTTGTGTTCATATTAATACAAAGTCTCCTTATGTATGGGTACGCGTAGGAGTCAGCAAAGCTCACACCACAGTTTATCGTTAGAGGTGGAATTCAGTTCTTCCTAGTCTGACACCGTTGCTTGCTCAACACCTCCCTGAAGACCTTGAGGAATTAGCCAGATTAGTAGTTCAGGGGTGTGTTCTCCGTGGAGACAAGAAAATGTACAAAGGCCGAATTCTGTTCAGAGTGACCCAAGTGCCTACATTTGGCTGATGAGGAGAGTTAAGCAGAAGAATGTTAAGAAGTTAAGACTTTGAAAAAGGTGTTAGATCTTAAAGCAGCTGATAAAACAGATGTGTCCAAATGTTCGTCTTCTCTGGGTTACGCTGGAAGAAGAGCTGTCTTGGGCCACACATTAAAAATAAAAACACTAACAAAAGCTGAGGAGAGAGGAAAACATAGTTTGTGCACAATTTTCATGATACCTGCCACCACTGATAAGCAAAGAAAGTCCTCATATAAAAATCCTAAATATGTACGGAGAGTGTTTCAAATTTTTGAGCAGGTCCCAAGTTTGTGAGCACTAACATATAAAACGTGCTTATCTAAGTAATAATAATATGTCTTTGGTGTTTTTCTTTTTTAAATAAAAGTGGGCAACCAAAAACTGGTGGGATATTTGACATTGTATTTAAGAAAAATCGTTATCTGTTTTGATGGAAATAATTGCAATTGTTGGTGAGTTCACAAGCTGTTCATCAGATATTTTGGTTCTAAGTTTACTCTTAATGTGCTTTGTCCTTGAAAATAGTTGTTTGCAAAAGTAGGTGCTGCCAAAAAGCAATGACATGAATACAGCATAATTGTGAAGTGAGGGACATTTGTCTCTGGGAAGATAGGACTTGCAAAAAATGTCCAGCTCTTCCCGTATGGACTCTGTTCAAAAATTGTCAAATAACATATCTATGTGGAGTGAAAATGAAGTCCCAAATACACCAAAGAATTATGTTCCCAGAAATCTTGAAATCTATTTTCAAATGATTGTATCAAATTGAAGAGCAAGGCTGCATTTTTTCCGCTGTTCACAAGACAGTGTTTAGTCAATGTCTGGAAACCCATAAAACACTTTGTCTTAATTTGAGCTTGCCATAATTCCAGTCTTGTTTGGAACACTGTTATAGTTTGAAACATTGTGTTAATATGTTGGTCATCACCTTGAACATGCATGTTTAACTCATTTAAATGGGTGGCTAAATCCACTAAAAATGCTGAATCTTTATGCCAGTTTTCACTGCCAAGTTCTGGAACAAATCTGTTTTTGATATCGTGATCAACTTGATAACAGTGCGCAAAACATACAATCTTTAAACATTTGGCCATAATGTTAATGTTTAATTTTGAAAAGTAAATACTACGGCTATAGAATTCAATACTTTTAAAGAATTCCTAGAATTGGTGATGATTCACTCCCTTGGCTCTTAAGAAATTTATAGTTTTGATGATGATTTGTATGATGTCTTTCATTTTTAAAGCATTTGCACATAAATTTTCTTGATATATTATGCAGTGATACTTCATCTCTGAGGCATCAATTACATCACTTCTATTAATTTTACAAATCTTCCACCTACCCTGGTCAATACACCATAATTATATGAGATATTTTGCTAATGAACACAGAAAATCACTTTAACATATTTCTATAAATTCATATAAATCTCTTTATTTAGTCATGTATTTTATGCACTGAAGAAGTCCTTTCTTCAGTGACATTATATTGGTCATCCATCAATCCCTCTAGTAAAAATGGCAAGAGTACCACCACATTTGTAGCATCCGTGGTGTCATCCTTCACTGCAGAGGAAAATTTTGAATTAGCATCTCTACTCTCTAAAATTCTTTCGATAGGTTTTCCAATTTTTTCAAATCATTTGTCTACAAGTCTGGTGAGACAAACTGATGTTAGAAATATTCTCTTTTTTTTCAGGTTAAATTATGTCTGACATGCTTTCTGATCATTGCTTAATAAAGTCACTGTCACTAATGACTTTTTAGTTTTATTAAATCATTGCTGTGTACATTAATGCAATCATGGAGTACAATGTGATGGTTTTATGTACAATTTGAAATGCTTTCATCTAACTGGTTAACATATCCTTTGTGGCATTTTCTTACTTACTGTGTTAAGACATTTATATTCTACATCTATTAAGATTCACATGTACCCTTGTAAGATGCACCAAGGTATGGTCCCACTAATCACCCTCCCTCCACTCATCCTCTCCCCTATCTTCCCCTCCCTTTCCCCATATTCTTGGGGTAAGTTTCATAGCAGGACTTAGTACATTGGATACTTTTTCTTCCATTCTTGAGGTACTTTGCTAAGAAGAATATGTTCCAGCTCCATCCACGTAAACACGTAAGAAGTAAAGTCTCCATCTCTCTTTAAGGCTGAATAATGTTCCATGGTGTACATATACAACAATTTATTGATCCATTCATGGGTACATGGGCACTTGGGTTTCTTCCATGACTCAGCAATTATGAATTGGGCTTCAATAAACATTATGGTACAAACTGAAATAACTTAAGAGACCTGGAAAAATAGAGTCGGACTCCCACTTAGGTTAATTAATTGGTAATTTATTTTACCTGCTGCAGGGGCTGCTGCTCCGAGACAGTCAGCAGCCCAGATGAGAGGGTGAGTTGCCTTTTATAGGCTTCATGCAAGCATATTACAGAAGCAAAAGGTGGCTGGTTAAGGCGGGGTTACAACTTGGATAGTCATGGATACAGCAATGGAACAATAATTAATACAGCTTCAGTTAACAATGTATATATCTTATATCACAATGGTTATGGTTATACAACAGTAATTAATCAAATCTCGGTGAGTTTTCCACCATTGTTCATCTACTGAGAACTTGGAGTTTTTGTGATACTTGGGACTTTTCTTCCTTGTACCTGAAGCTTGTTCTGGGTGGGGGGGGGGGGGCTGGGAATGTGGCTGGGAAGCACGTTCTCAGTCACTCTGGGTGGAGGAGGGACTTGCCTTGTTCCTGGAGTAGACTCTAGTTGGAGGAGGGAGGAGGAGGGACATGGCTGGAGAGAGTGGGGAGGAGACAGGTGAGGGCAGGAGAAAGAGGGCTGGGTTAAAACAAAATATCTTTGTTATAATGTGATTTTTGGTCTTCTGGATATACACCTAGTAGAGAAATTGTAGGATCGAATGGCAGGTCTATTTTTAGATCTCTACGGGAACACATCTACATTGCTGGTGGGAATGCGAACTAATATGTTCCTTTGGAAAAATGTTTGGAGATCACTAAATGATTTTTATTTTTTATTTTTGCTATTAATTATGCTATCACACAAAACTAGCTTCGCAAATGGAATTGTCTGAGTTGTAATCTTTATTTTATTTATTTATTTTTTTTATTGAGGTAATATCTCACTTTGTTACTCTTGGTAGAGTGGCGTGGCATTGTGGCTACAGCAGCCTCAAACTCTTGGATCAAGCAATCCTCTTGCCCTAGTCTCCCAAGTAGTTGGGACTATAGTTGCACACCACAACACCTGGCTATTTTTGAAGATAAGGTCTCACTCTTCCTCAGGCTGGTCTTGAACTCCTGAAGCTCAAGACTCAGTCTCCCATAATGTTAGGATTACAGGCATGAGCCAAAACACCTGGTGTGAGTTGTAACTATAACAAAAAATCATTGAGAAGCAGTTTTCTCAGTTCTGATATTTTTCCCATAGACACGGTCCTTCTTACATACTGACTGGCAGCCTAGTTTTGCGTATAATGCCTTTCAAGTTGTAGTCTTTGAAAATTTGCCCAAATTCCCTCCATAATTTTTCTGTGTTCTGTTTTCTTTTGAGAGATTGTAGAAGCCATTATTAAAAAATATTAATTAATGGGACTTTACTTTTATTATGAAAATTAATTGGTAGAAAAAGAGAAAGCAAAGTTTGGGGCCTTCCATATTTCTGTTGCCAAGGCAGGGCACAGTGCAGGATGATTTAAATCAAGGTGAGTAATGTGTGAGGAGCCATAGAGGTGTGGAAGCACCCCTACTAGCCAAATAAGAAAGCTTTCTCGACTTACATATAACATTAAATGCCTAACGTCGCAATGGTAGGTTGAAATATATTGATAATCACTACCTTGCCAAGTCACCTCGAGCACATGTAATGTCTGATGGTGTCAACTTGACTGTCTGTGCTTGCAAGATGACACTCTGGAAGCTACACACCACCGTTAAACTGAAGCCACAGCTTGTGTACAAACTGTGAGAGCCTGTGTGTGTTGTGACATGATGTTGTTGTCTACAGAGTTCATTATGGAGAACTATGTAATTAAATTCCACCAAAACATCTCAAAACAATTTTATAATGTTTCAAATATGTTTACAATTTTGTGTTGGTTCATGTGATAGCCATCCTGGGTCACTCCTTTTATAAACCCTGCTACATTGAAAATAATGGGGCATTAATGAAGTGATTTAAGCAGGAGGTAGATAAGGTGATATATTTAGTAGATACACCTAAGGGACATTACATGGGAATTTAATATCCTTTCACTCATCTTGAATTGTCCCCATTATTCTTTGATAAAATATTTAGTATTTTCTAAATGTTATTACTAACACAATACAAATGCAGCTTCCCATGCATCAGCTTCTTGTGTAATCAAACATTCTTAAAAATGTAAGCTGATATTACCCAGGCATTCTCTTCAAGCCACCAGAGTTCCCAGAATGATATCTCATTGCTGTTATGGAAATAAACAGACACATAAATAAAATTGAAGTCTGGTTGAGAGAACACCTAAGAAATTATCACAATTAAAAGGATCTGGCCCCAGGTTGTAACGGTAAGAAAGAAGTACCTGCCTTAGAAAAATAATCAGAAAGAAAAGATGTTTTATTTGTTTAGCTATTTTGATGTGATACCTGAGAAAAAAAGGGAAGAATAAAAAATGGCAAGCATATTTCTGGCTTTAGCAACAGTCTCATTATCAAAATCTGAAATCTATTAGAAAGAATAGATGGAGGTCTGGCATAAATTAAACTTCAGGTGTGCTGAGATGAATTACGCAGACCATATAGATGAAAATGCTTAGCTGCTTCTGCCTTTGTTTTTGTTGTTTTTCATGTCTAGTTACCTGCCTAATATTGGAATTACACATTCTCAGCAAGGGACAAGTTTATTCAGAGATGATCTCTATCTTATTTTATTTACCTACTAATGCCCTGTAATGGATCTGAAATAATATTATGACAGAAATGACAACTGAACAACATAAACTTATGTTCAATATATTATTAAATACAATCTCTGTATCTTAAGAAATTTCTAATTGCCATGCAACCTAGAAATAATCAGATGTATCTCACTTTGTGTAAGGTAAACCACTGAGAAACTCACCAAATGCCGTGTTTTTGAACATATTAGCAATATGGTTGTGAATATGATTGTTAAACAGCCTGAACATCATAAAAATCAATTTTTAGCTGCCAGAGAGTTGTATAATAATACTTTAAATTTGCCTATAAAATATTTAAATATGAATTCTTAAATGATTGTTTTAATATTTTCTTACAAATTAAGAATAGGGAAACCATAATTATCATCCTACACAAATAAAATAATGACATGATTTTAGGTAAGAATTTATTTATAAAATATGGATTTGTGGTCAGCTTCAAGATAAATCCTTTAATACCCAAAAATATTTAGTGAATGGTTTTAAATTGTTATTCTAGCTTTTTACTAAATTGTATGAAGAAAATGAAACAGGGAGGAAATTACATGCATTCAAAGACAGGAAGGCTTCAAATATTTGAAAAGAACAAAGCTCTGCAGAACAAAACTTGTAGGAGAATCTGTCTCAGCAGTTCCAACTGCTGCAGTGATATTGTCTGAATTATTGAAGATAATGCAGGTGAACGGTTATCGACAGGGATTTTAACACCAATGAATTCGTTTTGCTTTGAAATTCATTCCTCTTTGTAACTTAAGAAAGATATACGTGTGTGTGTGTGTGTTTGTGTGTGTGTGTGAGAGAGAGAGAGAGAGAGAGAGAAAATAGAGAGAAAGAGAGAGAGAGAGAATGATGTGCCTGGATTGCATTATGAATTTTTTTTTTTTGAGATAGAGTCTCACTATGTAACATTTTGTAAAGCGCTGTGACATCAGAGCTCACAGCAACCTCCAACTCTTCAACGTAAGCAATCCTCTTGCCTCAGCCTCCCAAGTATCTTGGGCTATAAGCACCTGCTACAACCCCCAGCTATTTCTTTAGTTGTAGTTGTCATTGTTGTTTGGGAAGACCAAGCTGGGTTCAAACCTGCCAGCCCTGAGTGTATATGGCCGGTGCCCTAACCACTGGACACTCTTGGGCTTATTCACACATCTTTTACACTTGCTCCTTGAAGAGCAAAAAGACAAAATCTGCAATAACAGATACTCATTTAATGAAGGATTTTAGGATGTTGCATGAAGATGTAGGGTGTGTACGTGTGTGTATGTGCACTCATGCATATGTCCAGGCAGTGTAACACATAGCTAGAGTCTCGATTACACTGGATAACGGTGACTGCATAATGAGGAGAAGTGGAGAGCAAGCCCTCGCTGCTGGTTGGGGTGAGGAGATCCCATCACCAAGGGGAAGATGTTGTCCGGAATAGTAAGTGAGAGTGTTTCCAAAGATGCTTAAGTTCTTAAGAATAGAAAGTACAAAGAAGTCTTAAATAGCACATCTGCTTTTAAACTGCTGTTTTATCATGATGAAAAAGAAAGGGAAAAGAGTGAAATTCTTAAATGTTCATGAAAACCACATGATGCAGGTGTAGATTATAGATCATTACCTCACGAATGTGAGCATTACGCTTCTTTTTTCTCTGTGTAAAGTTTCCATATGTCCTTGATCTTGAGAGACATAGTTTTGCAACTTTTCTTCCTTTAAGAAACTTTAGAAGACCTTTTTAGAGGAAGTCTTTGATATTTTACTCTTAAATTTTGGTTTATTACTATAAAACAAGTTTAAGTCAAGGCTCTGCCTCCTAGTAATAGGTCAGTACGTAAGTAACTTCATTTTTATAACCTCCCTTTTATTATCAGTGTATCTGGGAGCATCATGGCTGGCTTCTAGGATTATGGTTAGAACTAAGTAAATAATAATTACATTCATAAGTTTAAAGTACTTAAGAAAGTGTTCAGTACTTTATTAATAAAATTAGTTTATTTTCATAGCCACTGTGTATTAATGCTATTACTGTTTTTAATTACATGCTTTAAGCATTCACTAAGAACTTTGAGAATTTTTTTTTTAATTTTAATTTTAAGTAAGTTCAGTACTTCGGGTTTAATAGTAAATTTAAAACTAAATTTATTTGCAAGAATTCAACTTCCCTTAATATCCTTATAAGTTATACCTAAGTAGCATTTCTTCTAGTATCAGGAATGAAGTAAGTAAACTATAGATTGCATATATTATTTCTTAAGACATAGATGACAAATGAAAAGCAGGCAGACATTGGTAAAAAACAAAGCCTCAAAGAGAAGAATAAAACATTTAATTACCAGCTTTGTTTTGTTTCGTTTTGTTTACTAAGAAAGGCTGAGCAATTTGTATAAGCCATTTTATTAGATTAAGAAAACAAAATTTAAAGTTCAGAATTGCCATAGTGCTTGGTTGCACATTAAGGAAGAGACTACCAGAAAGGAAAGAGAACTAGAAGAATAAACTTTCATATCTTACTTGATCCAGAACTGTGGCCGACACCTCACTGTGCCATGAGGCTGAGACACCACAGGAAGCCACATTAGGGAAGCAAACTGTGCTGAATAGACCTTGGCACAGCTGCCCAGAACTACTTGGACAAAATTAGGATCCAAAATCTTCTGAGTTAAATGATCTTACCAAAAACTTCAGACCGTCAGCAGAAATACAGAAATCACGTCTGTAAGGATAAGAATTATACAATAAAATTAAAAGGTGTGGTTGAAGCCCAAAGAGTACACTACAATAAACTGACTACATTGAAAACTAGACCTAATCCTCCCTCAGAGCAAAACAGTAAACAGTAATTAATTGCCTACTGAAAAAGACTTATTTTGGAGGCAAATACAATTGTCTGAATTGATCCACAGGATGAACAAATGTAAAAACGAAAATAAAACCTATGCATATACCACTTAAACTACTAAAAACTAAGATGTAATTTTGAACTAAACTAGAGAAACTAGCCACACTTAAGTAAAGGAAAACAAAAGATTAAAGATGGCACTTTTTGTCAGTAAAAATGAAGTAGAAAAGCCAGTGAAAGAGCAAATGTAACTTGTTTAAATATTAGTTAAACTAAAATTTTATATCTAAAAAGAATACTTCCCAAATTTTGGCAACTAAAAATTTTTCTTCTATAAAATAAAACAGAATGTACTGCCAGTTGCCTCACACTACTAGAAATTACAAGGGATTTATGCAGAAAAAAAAAACAAGGTGGTGAAAGGTGAAAATGAAAATTGCCAGGAAAGAAGGAGAAATGGAACAGATAATATATGGAATAGACCAAAACAATTAGCCAGAAGGGGACCTAAACACAATTATATAAATTATACTAAATATAAGTGTACTAATGTTTCTAGTAAAGGAACACACTTCCAGAATATATAAAATTAAAGAGGAAGATAAAATCTATTTACCATAGTGTGAATTTAAAGCTAACTATGTTGGTAAGGGAAAAAGTATGTAAATATTAACCACAATAAATTAGCTATGTTAGATGAAATAAAATTCAACGTAAAGGATACTATCAAAAAGAGAATTTTTGGCTCGGCGCCTGTGGCTCAATCGGCTAAGGCGCCCGGCACATACACCTAAGGTGGCGGGTTTGAGTTCCCAGCCCGGGCCCTCCAAAACAACAATGATGGCTGCAACCAAAAAATGGCTGGGCATTGTGGCGGACGCCTGTGGTCCCAGCTACTTGGGAGGCAGAGGCAAGAGACTCGCTTGAGCCCAGGAGTTGGAGGTTGCTATGAGCTGTGATGCCATGGCACTCTACCCAGGGGGATAGCTTAAGGCTCCGTCTCAAAAAAAAAAACAAAAAGAGAGAATTTTTATAACAATAAAAGTTTGAGTTCATGAAGTTTTGGTAGACTGAATATGCAGCTAATGAAATAACTTAAAAACAACACAGAAAATTGCAAGGCTAAAGAAAAAATAAATCAGTTTTCCATCAGAATTGAATGATTTACAATGCTTAATCAGTAATTGCTATAAAAAATAAAATCATAAAATTATTTACGATAGGGAAAACTTGAATAACAATACCCAATAAATCTAATAGAATTTTATAGAAAACTGCAACAAAAAAGTAGCATGTTTGTATATTCTGCATATGGAAGGTTTATCAAATAAAGAATTGGCTGGACTATGTGATAAGTCTTAATAAATTCCAAAGGGGAGAAAAAACACATATATTTTATAACAAAAAATGGAATGAAAATATAAATTCATAACAATAAGATATTTTAAGAATGTATGCATTTTTAAAATCAGGCAACATACTACATCAATAATTCAATACTCACAAGTGGCATAAGAAAATATTTTGAAATAAATGATAAAGCATAACATATTTGATATGTGAAATAAAGTTAAATAAATGTGTATTATAAAATTACAGAAGAAAAGAATAAAGATGTACAATAAATTTTTAACTTTCCAACACCAGAAACTAGACAAAACCCACTCCCCCCCCCACAAACAGAGTACACATTTTACATTTTGCCTTAAGTAAATAGAAGAACGATAAGGCTTTAAATCTATAAAAAAAGACAGAAACAGCCATTAGAGAATATCCTCAGAACTAGAATTATCTCTATGAAATAATAAAATCAGTACCTCCTTGGAAATCGTATTTAAGAAATATAGAAAATAGATGTTACCAATGCCAGAAAAAAAGTATACTTTTTCCTATAAAATAAATTTTTATTAAGTATAAAATTACATTTTGGACAACTCTACATAAATATAATGAACATGGTAATGGTAAACACCCAACTCTTTAAAATAATTTAAAGAGGTTTATTCTGAGCTGATATGGGTGACCATGACCGAGCTCTTGAGTAAATAGTCCTAAGGCAGTTAGGTCGCAGTTTGATTTTGTACAGTAGGGAGGCCATAGTTACAAGCAAAATCATACACCATTACAAGGAGGTTATACATTTGTCTGTACTGTACAGATGGGGCCTCTTGAACTGAAGATTTACAGGTTGTAGGCTAGTTCAGAGAGTGTTTGATTTGTGATTCATTAAAGAAGTAAAGCTTTGTTTAAAGGCTTGGAATCAATAGAAAAGAATGTTTTAAGTTAAGAAAGTTAAGTTTAATAATGGTAAGGCAAGCTTTAATATATAGATTCGAAGTGATCTGTTAATCAAATTGCAGGTGTGACTTAATCTTTGCTTTGTGTAGCTCATTTTTTAATTTAATGTCTTAAAACTCCTACAAAGATACTGATTTGTTAGTCTTATGATCACTATTTAAATATTGTTTCTGCTCAGTGTTGTCTTTAAACTCCAAGAGGGCAGGGGGATAAGGAGGCGAGTGCTTCTGGCCACCTTTTCTTCATGGTCAGTAACTCAGTTTTCAGGTTGTTCTGGGGTCCCTTTGGCCTAGACGGTGTATGTCCTGTCATTTCCAGAGCTTAAGGTTTTCTTTTAGTTCACAAACAAAATGATCAGTGTTTTTAAAGTCATAAAGTATCAAAGCTAACGTAAGAAGAACTAGAAAGTATGAAAATCTCATTTTTAAGTGAATGTATTTGTAATAAAAAATGCATAGGAGATACATCTACACAAACATATTTCACATGAGATTTAAATAAAATATTTAAAGAATTTACCGCAGTCTACACAAACCTTTTTTTAAAATGCAGATGATGAGAACACCATCCAAATAACTTCATGCAACCATGGGAAGAATCTTATATGAAAAGAAAATGACAAGCTTCTATCCTTCATAAATGTAGATAGAAATATGAAAAATAATTAAAAAATTAAATTCATCACTATATAAAAGAAAGGTGCAAGATGATTAAAGTTGTTTTGACATTTAAAATTAATCAAGTTCATTTACTACATTAAAAAATTCAAAGAGAATAAATATGTGAACATTTTATATGTGTAGAAATAGCATTTGAAAAAAATCTAATAGTCATTGAAACAAAATGCAACAAAATTCTCAACCAACTGGGAAAAAATATCATCCAAAAATTCAAAGAGACTTCACTAAAAGCCAGAATTAATGTTATGTCTAATAATAAAATATTAATTACTTCACACTAAGTTAAAAAGAAGCAAAAGTCAAAAGCAAAAAAATGTCTCTCGTATTACTTCTACTAAGCTTTGAATCAGAGGCACTCTCTAGAGAATTAGGGCAACCACCACAAGAAAAAGATATACCAATTGGAAAGAAAACAAATATAAATAACGTTATTCACATGCACAATTATTGTCAACATAGACAAATTCTAAATAACTTACAATAAAGTCATACTATGAAATGAGTTTCTTCAGGTAGTAAAACAAAGAGATAACAAAAAAATAGTTTTTTATAATTGGAGAATAAAATTTGAAAAATACTAGTTTTTAACCTTTAAAACTACCAATAATTTCTGAAAGAAATTAAAGAAAACCTAAATAAATGAAAAAGGAAAACAATGGATTTGAAGACTTAGTATTGGTTATGATTTAGACATGGTTGTGCATGAAGTGCAGGCATGATCCAAAAGTGGGCAGTTGCATTTCATTTATGAATCTCCTTAAAGACAATAAGGAAGGGAAATCCTCCTCGTGATCAGAAAGCTGAGAAGTGCCAGTGCAGCTGTGGGCTTATGTTCATGGAATTCACTGATCTAACAGTGACCCTCAACATTCTAAAATAGTTGACTTGATAGAATGATGGAACCATCATTTGTAGACGATTACATTGCCACCTAGGTGATAACTCGCAGGATGAGGAAATGTCTCTTATACCTTTTATGTGAAAGCTATAACCAAATAGCCTAAGAATGTGGGGAGGGGGAGGGGGAAGGGAGGGGGGAATGGGTGGAGGGAGGGGGATTGGAGGGACCATTTTTGAGGTATATCTTACAGGG
>CAUYQV010121145.1:0-19756 GCA_963574575.1 Galagoides demidoff
GCCTGTGGTCCCAGCTACTTGGGAGGCTGAGGCAGGAGACTCGCTTGAGCCCAGGAGTTGGAGGTTGCTATGAGCTGTGATGCCATGGCACTCTACCCAGGGGGATAGCTTGAGGCTCCGTCTCAAAAAAAAAAAAAACACTGAGTAACTTTAATCCCACCAATTTAGTACAAAACTAGTCTAATTAATATTACACTAGAAAGAGCTTGGTTTCAGAGTATGAAATACCAAACTACACTCTCAAAATCAGTCTGCATAAAACATCCCCCTCTCTCTGAGCAAGAGTATCTTCCCATGGAAGATTCCCATTGCTAGGCTGACAATCCCACCAATTCAGACTCTTCTTCCTACTCAAGAGAGCAAGCAAAGGAAGTCAATGTACATAAACTAACACCTGATAAATCTTCTACAACTTAATTAGCTATTTTAAAAGGTATAACTAATGATCTAGTGGGGTTTGGTAATCTATAGATTTTTCTTGTTAGTATCACTTTAAGTTCTGTCACCAAGGCTAACAGAGAGCTATGAGTAATCTTCATGAACATAGTGCTGTGGAAGTCAACAGAAGGAATGGAAAATAAGATCTTGACTTTTCCTTAAATCGTAGTACTCTATGAGCCAACAGAGATGTTTGTAAAGTTTAACAATGTTGAAAGCATCAGTAAGAATCTGTTTCTTATTATTAAGTTGTACGCAGTTACAGTTTGAAATAAGGCATCCAAAACAGTAACTACCTCAATCCAAGTAAATTGTTTTTGTGAGTGCTTGATTAAATAGTGGGAGAGGAAACAATGACTAAATTTAAAATTACTTAATTTATTTGAAAATACCTTTGGATGGACTGAGTAAAGTAATTAAACAAGTAGAATAAGATGAAGTATCTTATTAGAAATATGATACAGTTACTTTTTTCACTAAATCATTTCCTAAATTAGAAGAGGAATAATGAATCATAACTGCTTTTATCTCTGGATATTGAATTAATTTATATCCAGATCAGGAATGAAATGAATTTCATAATTTTTACCTAAACTAGATCTGTATAGAAGCTCATTGATAAGCAAAGCATGTGGTATTCTAAATAACTGAGCATTAACCTTTAAAATCCAAACTTTCATTTTTACCTGTGAAAATCTTTCTAAGATGGTTACCTCCCTCACAATGTTACTTTGATAACTGGGGTCATCATTATAATCACAATGTTACTTTGATAACTGGGGTCAATACTGAGTAATTAACTCATTATTTTTCTGCAATAAACATGAATGGTATAGAATACTGGACTGACTACAGTAAAGAGCCAGCAACTTCATCTTTTGAAGTTTGTTTTCTTGATATAATTATTTAACTCTATATCATAACTAAAAAGCAGAGAAAGAAATGGTAGAAAGATTCCATATTACATGATACAGTTACTTTTTTCACTAAATCATTTCCTAAATTAGTAATTTTCTCCTCTGATGTTCTCTTGCCTACAATACCACTGCCTTCCCTACTTTATCTACAACCATGAGTTTTTCAGCAATCAAAAGCTTCCTTTATTTGTACTGGAAAGCCAAGCAATCAGCCTCTTTATTAGCTTGTTTACCTTTATGAAGTAATACTGCCATCTTGTGGACTTAAAAAAATTCCTAATAAAGAACATCAAAGGCAAGTTGCATTTTTCTAACTATAGGCATAAATACATACTTTGTATCCTTGCTTTCCTTTACTTTTGAGCTTAATATAGCATGGGACACTTGAGCATGCCAGATAATCAAGGTTTTACTCTACATTGAACAAATACTTTTACTTTATCATATAATTCAATCTATTCATGATGAAATTCTTGATTGGACCAGGTAATTACAAAGAAGTCTACTGAGTCCCAAACACAGGTTCACAAAACTTTAAAGAAGTTTTCATGAATTCATGAGGATTGTGAAGAAATGAAAAAGAAATTTGTAAGGACATTCCCCCCAAATTTATGAAACCTAAGCATCTGACAATCATTCATATAGGCAATGAATATGGTCTTGAAGGAAGAGCTATCTTTAATTTTCTTAATTTTCTACTCCTTCCCTTAAGCCCTCAATTAAAGTGTGCTATTAGGTTTGCCAAGTATGAACTTTAAAAGAAAATGAAGATGACATGGAAGAACGATACTTCGTGTTTCATCCAAGAATTATGATGGGATTCCAGACAGAAGCATTCCAAAAGGGAGATTAAGGAAGCACATAATGAGATTAATGATACACAGCTCTACCACAGCTGCACTGTATTTTAATTGACAGTTGTTTACAACACACATGACAACTCACTTTCACGTTCAATAGACAGTATGTTTCTAAGAAGGGGATACTGTGATGGGCCCTTACACATCACAGTAAGATACTGTTCATCAATCTTCACTATAGGTAATGCCACACACTATTAAATATAATTTAATTTACTACTGCAAGTAAGAACATTAAATGTTACTATGTGGAGATACTTTCTATCATTAGGAATTGTGAAAAAAAACTGGTAGTAGATAAGCATGAAAAAACAGACGTGAACAATCAATCAGAAGAATTTTATCAGGACAGTAACTAAGGAAGAAATAGAAACTAAGAATTACTATTCAAATACATTTTGGCATTTACTTATGCACCAAATAAAAAGCAAAGCTGCTATCATCAAGCACCAAATTTAAATAATGTATGAAATGTGTGTGTATAACATATTAAAACTGTAACTAATATCATGTATTATCTATGTTCTCCTAGTTTAATAAAGCTATTTAAGTATTATTTTTCAACTGATAGTATTCGTTCTTTGAAAAACTTATGACCTACTTCAAGTGTAGTGTGAAGCAAGAGTGAAACTCATGTTAAGTCAGCATTAATAGTCATATTTTGTTCCATCAGTTTGTAATTTCAAGAGGCTCTGTCTTGGCTTCTTCTAGCTCTGAGTATCAGATAGCTCATATAAATCATCAGCCCCCTAGAATACCCTAAATGATATGCTCTCCCAACCTCAGTAATGGCAAACTAGAAGAAACATTCCACACAATTAAGTGTTGCGTCTGAACTCTCTACTGAGAAGATCCCGAAAGAACAGTAACTCAAGGAAGGCCTTCACTCTTTGAAATATTCATGACAAAGATCTTCCAAAATAAATATAGTGCAGGCTTGGCACCTGTAGCACAGTGGTTATAGCTCCCACCACATACAAGGAGGGTGGTGGGTTCGAACCCAGCCCAGGCCAGCTAAACAACAATGACAACTACAACAAAAAATATCCAGGTGTTGTGGCAGGCACCTGTAGTCCCAGCTACTCAGGAGGCTGAGGCAAAAGAATAGCTTAAGCCCAAAAGTTCGAGGTGGCTGTGAGCTGTGACACCACTGTATTCTATTGAGGGTGACACAGTGAGACTGTGTCTCAAAAATAAAGAAAAATAAATAAATAAATATAGTTCAGAGACAAGAAGTACCAGCAAAATAAATTTTATGAAGTACACAAAGGAAAAGAAAGTATCAGAAGGTTAGAGTAAAAGGAAGCTAAAGCCACAGCATTTGGAATATTATTCCATTTGTAGCATGAACTGAAATAGAGAATTAGGGCTTGCAAATATTATAATAATATACCCTTCTTATATTATCTCAATTAATACTCAATCACAATAAAATTATGACAGAGGTATTCATCTCATTGCCACTTCTAACACACCTCAGAGATGGTAAGTAACCTTACTCCAGGACATAGTACCTAAAGCCAGCATTTGAACTTAGGTGTTTGTCCAACTCTTAAATTTTAACCCCTACTGAATTTGCAGTGCATTGTTGTACTGTGTTATACTCTGGCATATAGAATCTAACTTGACCCTTGGAATATCTGTAAAGGGGCACTATCCCTATTTTACAAATGAGAAAATAGCCTCAGATCATTTATTATAATTCATATAACCAGGAGGAAACAGGAGAAACTGGAGGCTAGATCAATTTATGCTAATCCAATGCTTTTTTGATTATTTAATAGTGACTCCAGTCTTCAGGAAAAAAAAAAAAACTTCATATCATGTTCCATTTCATTTATTCAATCACCAAATATTGAGTGATTATTGAGTACTTATATGCCTTGATGTGAAGAAAAAATGTATTCTTGACTTTTTCTTCAACATAAAAACAGCAGTTCTTCAACTCTATAATTTCTTTCCCTGTCTCCTTTCCTTCCATAAGCCCCCAAATGTGGTTGCCTTTCAAGACTCAGCCCTCAGATGTTTCTCTGTATATTCTTTCCTCAGCCATATATATGGTTTAACCTCGCCCCTTTTTGTTAATGACTCCCAATCTGCCTCCAATTTTATGCCTGAATATCACTTCCTTATTCTTAAATATACAAATAAACTCCCTTTTGAATACATTTTCTCAGAACAAAGTAATCAATAACTAAATTTATCAATGTATAACCCAAAGCAATAATCCACTTTCCAACTTTTACAATTGATAACACCAGTAACCTGGTCTGTACCAAGCTGCCAAAAAAAAAAAATATTAGAATTAAAGAAAAGAAGCAATAAGGGGAAATTGTGTGTATGCAGGTGTAAAGATGACTGTGAGAAGGAATGGAGTGGTGTCTGCTTATCATGGTGTGGGCCACTGAGCACACTACCTGACTCTGTATCTACAAAATGCGGAGTTAGACTAAATATTGGACACCTTCCAAATTTAAAACTCTTATGCTCCTTGATTCCCCTCTTCCTTCCTATATGTAGTCACTAAGTACTATAGATTTTTATTTTCTTTCTCAACTTCTCTGGATTCTTTTCTGATTCCTAAAGCAGTGATTCTTTTTTTTTTTTTTTTTTTTTTTTTTGAGACATAGCCTCAAGCTGTCCCCCTGGGTAGAGCTGTGGCATCACAGTTCACAGCAACCTCAAACTCCTGGGCTCAAGCAAGTCTCCTGCCTCAGCCTCCCAAGTAGCTGGGAACACAGGCGGCCGCCACAACGCCCTGCTGTGTTTTTTTTTTTTTTTGGTTGCAGCCGTCATTGTTGTTTGGTGGGCCAAATCCGCCAAGTTAGGTGTATGTGGCTGGTGCCTTAGCCACTTGAGCCACAGGCGCAGAGCCAAAGCAGTGATTCTTAATCTTGTTTGCACATTGTTACCTAGGATGCTTTAAAATATATTTACGCCTGGTTGATGCCTTTCCCTTAGAATGGATTCTGATGTAATTAGTCAAGCTTGCAATGTGACCTTTAGGCAATGGTTCCCAAACTCTGATGCATGTGAGAATCATCTGGGAAACATTCAACACTGCAAATTAAGCCTCAGTTTCTAGGGCTGAGTGGCAGCCATCAGTATTTTTCAAAGCTTCCCTAGGTACTTCGATGTCCGCAGAGTAAGGGGGAAAAAAATGTCTGAGGAAGCAGCCATATTGAAGATAGTAATTTATTTCAACTGACTAAGAAACCAATCATATAAACTGTTGGGATGGGAAAGGGAAATGAACTTTGTATCCAAAGTACCTTTATATGTTTAAATAAATATTTTTAAATTTCATAAAGAGTTGGTGATTATCTGTTTAATAGTTTGCTGTACCTATAAAGGCACTAAAAATAATTAAATTATTAATTTAATTAGATTTGCCATTCAGTTTCTGAAACAGAGACAATTTTAGAAATAACGTATTATTTTAGAATATTTTGTTATGGTGGTTACCTATCTTGGGCAATTGTGATTGACAAACATCTATAGCCAACTGGTGGCATAGCTCTGTAAATTCAGATTATTAACTTGAATAATTAGTATAGTTTCTAGTCTTTCCCAAACTTTTTATGTTTATCCTGCTCAGAGCACTCCAATTTCTATTAGGTACCTCAAATTGCTGGAATATAAAAGGTGAGACATATAACTACATCTCTGTCCTTTTTCTCCTCTATACCTGTAAGCAAGTGAGAAGAGGCAAGTAAAGACGCCGGCCTCTTTCAAATGTAATTCTTTTTTTCAGAAAGTTGAATAAAAGTTTAATTAAAATTCTTTACTTAGAAAGTCACTTTTTCTAAAAATCCTCATCATCCATAATCATCAGAGAAATGCAATCAAAACCACCCTGACATATCGCCTAACCCCAGAGATAACAGCCGACATCACAAAGTCCCAAAGCTGCAGATGTTGCAGTGGATATGGAGAGAAGGGAACACTTTAACCCTGCTGGTGGGACTGCAAACTAATACAGCCTCTTTGGAAAGAAGTATGGAGAATCTTCAAAGAACTCTAATTAGACCTTCAATTTGATCCCACAATCCCATTATTTGGCATCTACCCAGAAGAAAAAAAAAGAGATAGAGTCTTATTCCATCACCCTCAGTAGAGTGCTGTGGCATCACAGTTCACAGCAACCTCCAGTTTTTGGGCTTAGGTGATTCTCTTGCCTCAGCCTCCCCCAAAAACCCTTTTATTATAAGGACATTTAAACTCAATTTAAAATCACCAAGACATGGAAACAGCCTAAATGCCCTTCATCCTAGGAATGGATTAACAAATTGTGGCATATGTATACCATGGAATAATAGTCCATAAAAAGACAGAGACTTTACATCTTTTGTACTCATCTGGATGGAGATGAAACATATTCTTCTAAGTAAAGTATCACAAGAATGGAGAAGAGAGAACCGAATGTCCTCAATACTAACATGAACTCAGTGGACCATCTAATACACACACATCTAAGAGAAACCCTCAGTTGAAGTTGGGGGGATGAGGGATGGGAGAGGGGAGAAGGTGGGTTGGTGTGCCCCCACTTAATGAGCACAATGTAGAGATACATGCCACACCTCTCGGGTGCAGGACACAACTCCAAGAGGGACTCTCCCTGACAAATGCAAACATTGTAACCTAGTTGTTTATAGCTTCACATTAACCTGAAATAAATTTTTTTAAAAAACTCTTTTCTAGACAAAAGGAACAAGGCCTGATTTGAATTTATTCCCAAACTGATGATGAGTTTATCTCATGCACCTAAATCACCAGACAATATATATTTGCTTTTATTTTTTTCTTGAGACTTCATAGAAAAAATATCAATCTATATGGCTGTAAAACATCAGGTGAATTAGATTAAAAAATCCACGGGACTCTCTATTGTTCTACTGAAGAATGAAATACACCACCACAGCACAGACTCCTTGGTGGACTGTACCCAGATCACAGGATCTGGCCCATGCTTTGCACAGTTAAGAGCAGCAGCAAAGACTGAGTGCTCACTCCACACCAGGTGCATCTTCAATGACTTGCAGGGTTTATCTTTCTTAACCTCATAGTAAGCCTGAAACCTGGTACTGCCACCATCTCTCCTTTTCAATGAGGACACAAGCTTCCCAGGATTGAGTAACTATAAGAGAAAATATATAAAGTGCAGCTGACCCTAGAAGAACATGGGTGGGAACTGTGAAGATCTACTTATACACAGATTTTTTTTCAATAAATATACTGAAAATGTTTTTGGAGATCTGAAACAATTTGAAAAAACTCACAGATGAACCTTGTAGCCTAGAAACAGCAAACAAAAAAAAAAAGAAGAAGAAAATAAAAAGTGAGGTATGTAATAAATGCATGAAATATATGTAGATACTAGTCTATTTTGTAATTTACTACCACAAAATATACACAAATCTGTTATGAAAAGTTAAAACTGGCTACGAGTGGTGATGCATACCTATAATCCTAGCACTCTGGGACCAAGGTGGGAGGATTCCTTGAGCTCAGGAGTTTGAGAACAGCCTGAGTAAGAGCAGAGAACCTGTCCGTATTAAAAAAACAGAAAAATTAGCCAAGAGTTGTGGCAGATGCCTATAGTCCCAGGTACTCAGGAGACAAAGGCAGGAAGATCACTTGAGGCCAGGAGTTTGGGCTTGCCGTGAGCTGTGATGACACCACCATACTCTACCCAGGGGACGGAGAGAGACTTGAGAAGACAGAAGAGATAAGTGACAGGAGATCAGAGAGGAGAATCACGGAGGAGGAAAGGTATGTGTGGTTATCTGCCTGTTTTGATTAGGGAAAAAGTGCCCTACTCTGGGGGATAAATGCCTCAAAAGACATTTATTAGTAAGGAAGAAGAGTGAACACCTGAATTTAAGGCAGAAAGGGCTGGCCTAATTCTACTATTCTGTGAAAATACAGTCTGCTTTATGATCAGGGCTACCCTTATTATCAAGCAACTAATCCCAGAGCCTTGAAGGGAAAAGATAAACACCAGTTGCCATTCTTTTGAAGAATGTTGTTTCTTATGAAACAACAAGGCCTGGATGACAGACCTTTTTCTGGATTGGTTCCACCAATACTCTGCCCCTTATGGGACTGCCTTCTAAACTTCTTTTTATCAATAAACACTCTTGGACAATGCCCCTGCCTATCCAGAAGCCTGTGAGCTCTACATCTCAAACACAACATCTCTAATTTGGTCTTTGGATCAGAGGGTCTTAAGGACCTTGAACACTCATTACACACAGCACTCTATGGAAAGGATTGTCAATGCTATGAGGAAAATCCTGATGTAAGGAACATCACAAAAGTCTGAAAGGATTTTACCACTGAAGGACTATACCATTATACTATCATTCTTACAGAAAAGGCAGTAAAAACCGTTAAGCCCAAAACAAATTCCTGCTGGAGAAAACTATGTCTAGGTCTTGTGTATAACTTCACAGGATTTATGACTGGGCCAGGAAATCATGTATGAGATTGTGGATATGAAAAAAAAAATGGTGGGTGAAGGTTTCAAGATATGAGTTGTGGAAAAATTCAAGAGCTTACAGACACCACACCAGAAGAAGTAACAGAGGATCAGTTGATGGAGGTGAGGACTTCCAAAGCAGTGCCAGATATGAGGAAGAAGGCACAGAAGGGGCAGTGCCAGAAAACAAGCTGACATTAGGCAATCTGGCAGGAGGGCTCCCACTGCTCAAGACTGCTATTGACTTCTTTTACAATTCTGAACCTTCCATTGCACAGGCACTAAAACTAAAAGCAAAGAGTAGACAGGATTGGCACCATCTAGAAACATTTTTAGAGAAATGAAAAGGCAAAAATGTTAGATAGACGTTATAACGTATTTCTATAAATTTATATCAAATAGGTCTGCCTCAGCTTTCATCTCTTCGACCTCTTCCACCCTGTAACACCCGAGACAACAAAACAAACCCAACTCTTCCTACTCAATCTACTCAATGCCTACTGAATACTAAATAGGTTTTCTCTATATAATTTTCTTAATAACATTTTCTTTTCTCTGGCTGATTTACTGTAGGAACACAATATATAATGCATATAACATACAAGTATAAAATTTATGTTAATTGGCTGTTTATGGTGTCAGTAAGGCTTTCAGTGAACAGTGGGCTATTAATAGTTAAGTTTTTTGGGGGGAGGGTAGGAAGTCAGAAATTAAATGTAGATTTTTCACTGTGCAGGAGACCAGTGCCCTTAACTCCCCTCTCTCTCTCTATATATATATACACAGAGGATGCCTAAAAAATGTATATGCATTTTAAGAGACATTATCTATGTATTGCTTTTCCAAGTTGAATTGAAGGTACCGCTACTAGTCAAGTGTACCCAGGCATGCCACCACATACCCATTCTACCTGAAATTTGTACACTTCTAGAGAATCAATGTTTTACTTCCAACAAGATCTCTTAAAATGCATATACTTTTTTTGGCACTTCCACTATATATGTGTGTATATACATAAACAAGTATATAGCTTAGGAAAAAAATCTAAACGAGTATCTATCAAATTATTAATCAAGACTACCTCTGGTATGAGACAGAAGTAGGAGCAACTTCACTTCATTTCATTTTCATTTTATATTTTTCTCACTGGAGCAACTGTAGGTACTTTTCCCCCTTATTGGGTTTTTTAGCATCTTGAAAATAACTTATTAAAAGAGAAAAAGAAATAAAGAACAAAATTACTCTATCTAAATGTACATACTCTTTAAGTAAAATACAAATGCTGTGGAAGTTTATGTATGTAATAGGTGTTCATAAGGAAACACGGAAACTTACTGAAACGTATGCACCAATGTCAAACGAGGAGAGGGTGCAGAGAAAGAAGAGGCAAAGTTTCTGAGAACTGAAGGAGCATTATCCAATTTATGTTTGCTGAAAAAAATTAAATTCCAAAAGAATAAGTATGATTATTTGAAGGCACAGAAACCAGACAGAACACTACTTGAGTAGACTGGGTATCAGGTGAGGTCTCCATAGAACCTAGACAATTCTCCATGTAGCGACGTGATGAGAATGTAACATGCATCATAGATTATAAAACAAAGCAAATCCTAAGGGGTAAAAATAGGAAAACAAAAGGGTATGAGGAAAAGCAAAATGAAGAGAAAGAGAAAGGGTTAAATTAGCGGTATATTTTACACAGAAACTTACTAGTAAATCCAAGATTTAATGTCCAAATTTTAACTACCATACGTCACTGCTATTTGCAATCCCTTAGGAAATGTATACTGAATGAATAAACAGATAAATGAACTTGAGTCTTCTTAATGAAGACTGGTATTTGAGTCATTTGGATCCTTGCTTATAAGAGAGAATGGCAAAAAGAGGGCCAATTTGTAACCAATGAAAAAGTTTTTAATATCAAGAGAGTTGGGGAATCTCATAAACCAACATAGGACTACATGCCAATATATATTACTAACAAATGTCATCAGGATGGCAGGAGATATGGAGAAAGAAAACCAAGGGGTAGGATAGCCAGATAGAAAATGAGAAATGCATAGTGAGCAGGACACAGACAGGAGTAAGTTCACAAGACACCGACGTGCTGAACTGCTTTCCAGTGACTATTCAGAGGGTAGAGCTTTGGGAAGGAGAAGAAGAAAGGGCAAGGAATATGCAATTCAAAAGTCAGCTAGAAGTGCAACATTATGAAAATATTAAAAGGTTCAGGCTTCTGAGAAAACCTCTGCTTTTCCCCTGTCTACAATAGCTGAGAGAAATCACTTCATCAACACACATGCACATAGTCTACTTGTGCTTTCAAGGGGTGTAAAATGAATACAGACCTTGGTTGTCAACTGTAAAATGGTTTTGAATGCTCCTCCTGAATCTTTACCACTAAGGCTGGTAAATCTTACAATAGCAATAAGCAAAGGATTTCCAAATTTTTCAAAAGGAAAGAATGCTTAGAATGCACTTCCCCAACAGAATGGTAAGCTTTAGGACTATAAATGGTAACATTGTATTCTATTTGTATCTACTGGTTATGAGAATGATAAGGGAGAGACAACTAGAACACAGAATATATCTGTATTAAGAAAACTCTATATGACATAGTAATTTGCCACTTTTTCTTCTTCCTTAATATGTCACATACATATAATATTTTACTAGACTGATGGTAAGAAAATGTCTTAAAGATCATGGAGATTGAGAAATTTATACTTTCAAGTATCCAAATTAAATAATTATGGTTGCAGTGAACAGAACATGTTGAAATGACTCATACAATAGGGCAGACAATAAAGACAGCCAATTATTCTCCCAGCACTTGTGTCTAAGAAATGTGTTCACACTCCCTATACCAAGTTCCTGGGTCAGACAGCTGAAGTAACTTTCCTAAGCCACGTAGCCAGTTACATGGTATATGTTGCATACTAAAGATGGCCACCAAATTGTGGAAGCTCCTCCCACTGAGACTCCCTCTTCTTGAACCTGGGCTAGTCTACGACTGTTCTGACCAACAGAGCGATAAAAGTGACACTGAGCCACCATTAGGCCTAACTCTGAAGAGGTATGGTGGTTCCTACATGAGCAGTGGTACACAAAGTCTAACTGTGCAGAGATTGCCATGCCATGATACATTAAAGTATTAGCATTACCACTTAACACACCCAGTTTCTAACTAAGCTTTATCACACTGAATCAGCAGAATGAAAAGCTCCAGGAAAACAGGGCTGACTGCCTGTTCACTGATACACGTACCCCATTGTCTAGAATGATACCTGGTAGGTATGTCAGATGCCCAACAAACATTTGTTAAATGGATAAATAAGTAATACTACAAATATGTATAGTAGTTCCCCCTTATCCTCAAGGCATATGTCCCAATCGCTCCCCTCCCCCAGTGGAGCCTGAAACTGTAAACTGAGGACCATCCTAAACCCTGTATATATGTGCACTATGCTTTTCTTATGCCTGTGTACCTATGATAAAGTTTAGCTTATAAATTAGGCACAGCAAGAGATTAATAACAATAATTGATAATAAAATATAAAAATTATAACAATATCTACTCAAGCTACGGGGTCATTATTAAGTAAAATAAGGGTAACTTGAACATAAGCACTATCATATCTTGACATGGTCTGAGAAAGGAAACAGCTACTAAGTGACTTAACGGGTGGGCAGCATACACAGCCCAGATACACTAACCACAAGGATGACTCACGTCCCGCGTGGGACCGAGTGGAATGGTATGAGATTTCATCATACTATTCAGAATGATGTGCAAATTAAAACTTATGAATTGTTTATTTCTGAAATTTTCCATTTAATACTTTCAGACCACAGTTGACTGCAGATAACTGAAGTTGCAGAAATAAAACTATGGGTAAGGGCAGGACCCTACTGTATTAGAAAAAAAAAGCTCAATCTATCTCTTACCACCTAAGAAGGCAAACATATCTCCAATGCATTGAATAGGAAAAAATAATCTAAAACCAAGACAGTACAATTTGTGGAAGAGGCTTTCACAATTAAAGACCAGCTTTCTGATTTCCCAGGTATTTTTAGTTTCCCCCTTTCTGTTGTAGAATCAGTTTTGTGATTATCTGAGTAGAAATACAAATTTCTCAATAAATATAGCTGTATGATACTAAGTTATAAGTCAAGGTACAAAAATTGACAGCATCTTCCATTGCCTGGCTATGCCTGCATGCTCCAGCAACAGACAAGAGTTTCCCTGCCTCAGATACTATATTTCCAATTCCTGAGGGTAATTTTAATATGCTTTATACCTTGGCAAATATAGCAAATATAGCATACTTTAATTTTTATTTTGAAAGAAATAAAAAAAGGGGGGGTGGTACCTATGGCTCAAAGGAGTAGGGCGCCGGCCCCATATGCTGGAGGTGGTGGGTTCAAACCCAGTCTTGGCAAAAAAAAAAAAAAAAGAAAGAAAAAAAGAGATTTTTTTTTCAACCCTCATTCTTGTGCATTTACTTGGATACTTTAGGAGTAAAAACCCTCTTCTGAAAAATTCACCATGGAATGATGGTTCATGTCACATGAACTATGGTGGATGTGATAAAACGCAAATGTTGGTTTCCTGAACACTAATTCATCAAGAAAAAGTCAATCCTAAGGCAGGATGTGCAGACCAAACTGAGGATAGTAAAACCACATTGTTAAAAGATTGGTTTTTTAAGTACTGAAAGCTTCTGGTGCAAGTGAATTCTATTAGCCCAGGTAGGACTATGATGGGCTAAGGAAAAAGCCATGCAGCAGACTCAGCATAGGAGGCGAGGTGCAATAACAACAGTGAGGTCAAAGGAGGTCAAACTCATCTCAAGGCAACTGAGCAGGCCAACACCAGCAAAGAAAGAGGAAGAAAATAATGCGAGGGATTCTGCTGTGTTAGAATTTAGATCATTGAGAAGAAAACCCTCATCCCCAAATGAAGACTGTGTACAGTCTGCCAGAAAGGGATTTACTTCTCCAAGAAACAAAACACTAAGAGAAATCAGTAGGTGTTGGCAGAAAATAAAAGCCTAGGTAGAAACGTGAGGCAAAAAGGGGCCCAAAGACACAAAGGGTAGAATCCCAGATGAGTGTGCTCCTGTTCATTGGCTATAAAGACGATGCGTTGAGCCTTACCACTTGCCTCTTTTTCTCTCAAGTGGTTCTAAATTTGGGTGAAGAAAAGGACAGCTATATCCAATTTGAGGTGCTGCAATGTGTAAAGGGTGCATCTTAGAGTTGACAAAACACAGTCATTTGATACACTAGTATTGCAACTTGCTAATTTGTGAGTGTTCATACGTAAGAAACAGAGAGAAGAGACAGAGAAAAAGGAATAAGAGGAAGAGGGGCGTTGACAGACCACTGAAGTCCAACTATCAATTATCCAAATAAGGGCTTATCTATAAAAATCATTAATTGTCTCTAGAAACAGTAGCTCTGCTTCAGTTTCACTTCTAAAATCAACATTACCAATCCTTTTGTTTTTTTCCTATTGGAATACAATCTTTAGTTCAGCAGTCTCTGGAAGTTATGGGAAGTTATCAATATATGCACTCAGGCTTATCAACCAGGATAAGTGTTAAACTTTGTAAACTTTCGATTACTTCCCTACAATTCTATAAAAACTGCTGAGATTAGTGTTTCGCATCAATCTCATTGCAATGCTATTCATTCAAAATATGACATGGGAAAAATAAAAGAATTGAGAAAAAACAGAGACTAGTTTACAGTTTGATTTTTACACTGAGACTTCATTAGTTTGATTGAAGTGTTTGTTATGAGAATCCTGAATGTCAGATGGACCCACATTAACTTTAAATTCAAATCCATTCACAGGCATATATAAATGAGGTTTAGATGTTTATTCTTATTATTTGTTCTCACCTTTCTTAAAATATGGCTTCCTAAGAATTTTCCAAATAACAAGATATTGAATTTTATATTATTTTTGTACGAAGTACTTCCCTGCAAAGCACGGTGCACATTATAAGTGAAATATCTGATATGAACACACGCGATACAGCTCCTTATGATCTAAGTATAGGCAGAGATCTAAATGAATACATCACGAAAGATTTATTTTTAAAAAGTGTTCTTCCAACTTAAAAGATCATAGGGGTAATCTAGTTTACATTTGTATTTTTTTGTGCCATTGATATATTGATAATAAACATATAGGAAAAATATTAGACTTGGAATAGTATTTTATGAAAGTTTCAAATTTAGATAAGAGAATTTTTTATTAATTATCAAAATTACAGTACCAATAAAAAAATACTGATGGGCACCAAGGGAAAAGTGATCAGACACATACCAGGGATCTAATAGAGAATAAGTCATACTTTTATACTCTTCTTGGACATATTTTCTGTACAAAAATGGAAAGTTTATAAATTCTTCAATGTAACACAGAGTCAACTGGTAGCTAGTAAAGTCTATAAAAAAATAATTTGTTTTTGGTAATTTTAGAATATCTTTAAAAAGCAGAAGTGTTTAATTGTAATACATTCCCATGTTAAACTAAATACTTTTCTGCCATTATATAAACATCCAGAATCAAGTTACTAATCATGGCTACAATTTCCAAACACTGTAAAATAATTCTGTTCTGTTCTTATCAATGCATTTTCATTTTTCCTAGAACTAATTACCTTTCAATAAATGATTCAGAGATGTCAAAAGGGACTCTCAGGGAATGTTTCGAGAGGTCCCAGTTTCCTGAATTATAGCCTACAACATCTGCTTAGCAATCTGGCAAGTAGTATGAAGCCAAAACAGTGTGTCTCATATACGGTAGTTGTATCTGACCTCGAGAATGTGACAGCTGGCTACCTGTCTGTAACTTTATACTGTAAAAACCTAAAATTCTGCATGCAAGAGACACTAGTAAAAACAAGTGTGCCAACAGTAGAAGCACGGTGCATATAAGGAAAACGAGTTGCTTTAAGAAAGTAAAATTGTTGACTTCTTCATGACAAAGAATGTAGAAAATATTGTTAAAAGAACTTACAAAAAATGAAGAATATAACTTGGTTTTCCTTACATCTCAGGAAAAAAACAAAATAAATGTAAAATGTTAAACGTGTTCTAAAGCTGGAAGAAATAAATTTAAAAATTAAGTTGGACCCTCTAAGAAATAAAGCAGTTCAAATACAAACTCTAAGAAGCATTCTAAGGTAGAATCAGAAAAATCGAGTTTATCAGCTACAAAAGTACAAATTAATTCTATTCAAAATGGCATCAGCATTTATAAACCACTTGATCTATACTCTTAACCTAGGCATGAACATATCAGCTGGAGGCTGTTCACAAGTGGGCTGTCAGGTACTGCAAGTAAACAATGTTCTAGCATCAGAGAGAGTGGCTGTCTCAGCCTGTCTTCACTATCAACAAGGTTACGATGCTTCCACAACCAGACAAGAAATGAGTCAGTCAGTCCAATCTACATTCAAATTGATCTTGGGATTTTTAATTAGTCCCAAATTCAGAAGTCTAGAAACACAGCAATACTTTATTACCTCCAGGATCACAGCTGACCACCAGTTACTAATAAAATATATGTAACATACAAGATGGCTTACTGGAAAGGGAATTTGAAATTTCCCATGTCTACCATGTTTTCATGGAATTCCAAATTATTTCAAAGGTGATTATAAATATACTTGACCATATGAAACGATGACAAAGTATTTTTTATGATAATGTTAATTGTATAGTCATAATAAGCACAAGAGAGACAAGTAATAAGCTGTGAAACTGCAAGTGGTATTAGATACAATAGTGGAACCCTGAAATGACAATATCCCAGTTACCTGGCTGCCAGACACGTGGTACAACATAATGTTCCTGAACCCAGGAAAGTACATCTAACCAGCCACACCAACTTTCAATTATCACATGGTAAAAGATACACCAGTAGATAAAAACAACTCTTATGGAAATTGTCCTAAAATAACTCATGAATAACTAACATATGAAAATAGTAAGAAATTCCAACACGCAGAGACAAAGAAGAAGGCTTTCAAGTAGAAAAATAAGAACAGAGGCGACGAGGTAAGGGTACCAGCTGAGCTCAAAGAATGGCAAGCATTTCAACTGAAGCACAAAAATACACATGGAAGAGAAAAGCCCAGCTCTCTGATATCACTTACAAGTACCCTTTGTTGGTATCTCAGCTGGGGTTAGTTACGTTACTCCTCAAATGTACTAATCTCTGAATAGAGATATATAATATCTTCTAATTCAGCAATATTCTCTTTGTCTAGTGAACTTTTTATTAAAGTATTACCTACATACTGAAAAGTGCACAAACACTAGATCTACTGCTTAATAAATCTTCACAAAGTTAATACTTGCAGCAATCAGATTTTAAAAAATACTACCAGCACCCCAGAAGTCCCTAGGACAAAGTCACCCATCCCTGTAAGTTTAAACTCTATCCCGATTTCTAACCCCATGGATTAGTTTTTAATGTTTTAAAACTTTTAATAAACGAAAGCACACAGGGTGTACTCTTTGAGACTGCCTCCTTCGTTTCAATGATAAGTACAAGAGGTTTACTCATATCGTTGCATACAGTTGTAAGTTTATTCATTCTTACTGCAGTGAAATATTCCATTGTATAAATACAGCACAATTTGAATTTATATTTAGAATTAAGAATTGGAACAGAATTAGAATAATTAGATAATAATTATAATGATTAGAGTTAGTGTTCTACTATTGATGATCATTGAGATAGTTTCAGTTTTTTGCCATATGAACTCGTATGCACATACTTGCTCAGGAGAGTTGTGTGATAAAGTTATATCCCACTGGCTCACTAGAGTCTATTGTTATATTTTCAGAAATTGTGTGAGTCTGTTGTTAAACAAATTCACTACTAAAAATTAAATTATGTAATACTAAAAACAAATAAAATATATTAGAAAAATAAAGTATTCATTACTTCCCAGTCATTTTACTACATTTTATTCTTATTTATGCTCTTGGGGTTGCTTGTGTGTATTTTATCTGTATGATAAATTAATATGATAACCCCTATGCTCTTGGGGTTACTTATGTGTATTTTATCTGTATGATGGAGATATACAATGGTAAAATACTATGCATCTCTTCCCAGCTCTGTGTTCAGTAATGTCACATTAGTAGTTTGAAATCAACATGTTTGGAGTATTTATACCACAGAAATTGGCAAAAACCATAAACCAGGGCTTCACTTCCCATTTTGTCCATGGTCTAGACCAGCGATTCTCAACCTGTGGGTTGCAATCCATAGGAACTGTATTAAAGGGTCGTGGCATTAGGAAGGTTGAGAACCACTGGTCTAGACTTAAGAAACTAGCAGAAAAATCTTAATAATACACATAAAACTTAGAAATGTGTCTTACCTATAGCTGTTACACTGTGAATACCTCACAACAATAAGGAAATATTATGCCAGTATTTGAAACTATTAATGTAATTTGAATCTCAAAGAAGGTGTTCACATAAATGATGAAGTAAATGAAGTCTGAAATACATCTTTTATCTTGTTAACATAAGTAAACATAATAACAATTATTCACATTACATCACAACTGACAATGTCAATGTAACCAATGGATGGCTATGGATACAAGAGTTCAGCAAAAATCAACAAAAGCATTCTATGAGAATCAATTGGCTACATACTACAAATTTACTAGAAAGAGTATTTTATATTTTATTCTTTGGAAGTGAAAGGACTGAGTCACAAGGTGCATGTACATTCAGCTTTAGTAGATACTTCCAGTTTCAAGTGGTTAATGTCAATTTATATTTATACCATTAACATGTGAATTATTTATACCATTAATATGCCAATTGATCTGGATCCTCTGTATGTAGCCAATGTTTTAAGTAATATTATTTTCTAACATTCAGAGATGTAGTACAATTTCAATCCCACCATTTATGTGAAATTAAAACGAAATCTGCTTACCCAAAATCACAACTACACTTTTATGTGCATGGTAAAGAGCTGCTCTGCACTAAACTTTAAGACATTGATTCCCAGTGGCAAGGTCTGGAAACATCCTGGTTGATAGAATTGAGGGGAATCAATTCTCTTGGGATCTAGGAGGCTGAGGTCAGGGCTGCTGCTAACCAGCCTACAGTGCACAGGGCAACCCCACAACAAACAACGACTAGACCTAAAGTGTCAGCACTTCTGAGTGTGAGAAACCTGTCTTTAACACAATTATACTTGGTTGGGAAAAAAAGAAAAAGAAACAAGTGAGAATGGATGAGAAAAACCAGCATAACCATCCTCATTGTTCTAGGTATGTGCCAGAACTCGATAAACAACTCCACACATGTTCTGCTATTCAGTGTCCAAGGAACACTTCATAATATATAAAACGCATCCATAGGTTACAATTCATCAAAGATTACATCATTTTACATCTCATAAAAGACAAATTCATTTTGTTCTTATTTAAAAATCACTCAGAAATAAAATCTTAGGTTGAAATTATTTAAAAATTTTTTTTCTAAAAGCCTACTGGCTTTAGGTCAATGCGGCAGAGAAAGAAAAGAATGAAAGAGAAAATGCCAGTAAACTCATATGACGGAGACCAGGGAACATGGCAGCAAACTCATGTGACCTGAGTAACAAGGCAGTAAACGCATGTGACAGGGACCAGGGAACATGGCAGTAAACTCATGTGACGGGGACCAGGAAACATGGCAGTAAACTCATATGACAGGGACCCGGGAACATGGCAGCAAACTCATGTGACCTGAGTAACAAGGCAGTAACTCATGTGACGGAGACCAGGGAACACGGCAGCAAACTCATGTGACCTGAGTAACAAGGCAGTAAACTCATGTGATGGGGACCAAGGAACATGGCAGCAAAGTCATGTGACGTGGACCAGGGAACATGGCAGCAAACTCATGTGACCTGAGTAACAAGGCAGTAAACTCATGTGACAGGGACCAGGGAACATAGCAGTAAACTCATTGACCTGAATAACAAGGCAGTAAACTCATGTGACAGGGACCAGGGAACA
>CAUYQV010121149.1:0-63600 GCA_963574575.1 Galagoides demidoff
CCTTGAACTCTTGTACTCAAGCAATCTTCCTGCCTCAGTCTCCTGTGCAGCTTGTATTACAGATGTACACCATCATTCCCAGCTAATTTTTTAATTTTTGTAGATAAAGGGGTCTCGCTACATTGCCCAGGCTAGTGGCCATGAGCCACTGTGTCTGACTCCTGCTATATTATCTATTACCACTACCTTTTTTTTTGTATTTCCAATCACTTCCATTTTATTGGTGCATCATCCATAGCCTAGAAACATGGTCAAGAATCTTTCATCCATTCATTCAGCAAGTCTTTACTGAAAGTTTGCTATGTGCTGGGAACTGATGGAGAAAATCAACATGGTCCTTCACCTCATGATCCCTGCTCGCCATGCCCTCCAATGCCATCTCTTTCTTGGCTGCTGCTCTACCAGATTTCAGAGCCAAACTGCCTTCACAGTCAGTCACAGTCACTGCAGCCAGCTTTGCCACAATTCTTTTCTCTGTAATACTCTGTAATTGGCTTTCACTGTAACCACATCGCTGTTCTTTCCAAGGCTTCCAATCACCCTTGTATTTCCAAAGACAATGAATTTCTTGGTCTTTATCTTCCTTGAGTATTTTGTGACATATAAGTTAAATATTTCATTCTTCTTACTTTTTTCTTATTTTTTCTATTTTTTTTTACAACATTCTCACAAGTGTGCAAAAAACTTTCATTCTTTTACAAACTCTTACTTCTGTAATACCATACTTCCTCAAGGATTCATTTCTCCTTGATTATTTCTTCACAGCCTCCTTCGTGGGGGTCTTCCTTTACTATATTAGTGTGCTACTGGGTTTTGGATTACCTTATTCCAGATATGACTGTTTATTCTTCTTATACCTATTTTGATATAACTATTTAGAATACGACAGTAATTCCTAGGTGTCCATTTCTCTTTAAAACTCTGCTAATGGCTGGGTGCAGTGGTTCCCACCTATAATCTTAGCACTCTGGGAGGCCTAGTTGAATAGATTGCTTGAGCTCAGGAGTTTGAGATCAGCCTGAACAAGAGCGAGAACCCATCTCTATTAAAAATAGAAAGACTAGCTGTGTATGGTGGCACATGCCTGTAATCCCAGCTACTTGGGAGGCTGAGGCAAGAAGACTGATCAAGCCCAAGAGTTTGAGGTCACTATGAGCTGTAGCACCACAGCACTTTACCTGGGGTGACAAAGTGGGAGACACTGTCTCAAAATATATATATATATATATATATATATATATATATATATATATATGTATATATGTATGTATATAAAATAAATCAATAAACTCTGCTTATCTTCAGATATATATAACTAATTGCCTTTCCTAGGCTTCTAAATGTACTAAAAATAATTTTAATACATATCCAAAATAGAACTCAGCATCTTTCCAGAAACTCCTTTTTTTTTTTTCTGTGTGCAACACCTTGGTTATTAGCACTGGTATATTATTATCTAAGCAAAAAGAAAATAATTCTAGATCTCTCTGTCTCTCTTTCTATTTTTTTAAATGTAAGTTTAAACATCAAATATATCACAAAGCTCTTCAACTTTATGATGCTTAATATCGTTCAACTCCATTCTTTCCTCTCCATTCTCATGGGGGTATTGACTAAATTTCCATTATCACTCTTTAGCTGGTTTACTGCACACTGCCAGAGCATCCTAAATTGTCACAAATCTACTCCTCAAACTGACACTCACGAAACTTTATGAAACATAAATCGGATGGTGTCACAGCTCTGATTAAAGCTCTTATAGCTCCCCATAGCTTTCGCAATAAAGTTGAGACTCACTCAGTTCACAGAGTCCTGTATGGACTGACTCTGTTATCTCTTGGCCTCATCTGATAAGTTTCTGTAAGATTCATTCATTTATTTATATATGGATTCGCTTTTTAGATACTAAAGCGTTTCTCAAAGTGCATTGAGCAGAATGCTAGTATTTTAGGAATGAGGGGCTTTCTGGGATTAAAGAAGTTGGGAAAATGTTGGGTCAGAGTCAATTGAAGATGTCCTCAGTGAACTTCTATGCAGAACCTCTAATAGGCAAATGTGCATGGTGCTTCTGTTACATGTCAACAATGTACGCAGCAGTACTCCAACTCAGAGAAGCACAAACGTTTTTGACCCAAGTGAAGAGTTTCTCCAGGGTTTCATTTTTCAAAGAAATGCTGTTGGAAAAGGAGGTATCATGCTCTGTATCATGCTCTCTGATGGCTCTGGGCTTTCACAGAACTCCCACTGCTCTGAAATGTCCATGTATGATGTTCACCCAGCTAATGTGACTCTTGCTTGTGCCTTCGGGGCATCCCCTGGGAGCTGACCTCTGTTTCCGTCAGTGTCTCTCCCTTCTGAGATTGCTCGCGGACTGTGCACATCTCCATCACAGCAATAGCTCTCTACCCATCCTCCAACCGGGGATACTTGTCTATCTCCCTTCTTAGACTGCAAGTTCCTAGAAGGCCAGGCCTTGTCTTAGAACATCATTTAGTTCCAGCACAGCGCTTAGTAGGTGAGTGGCAGATAGGTGTTAAATGCAGGAATGAAAAATGGTGCAAAGTTCAATCCAAATTTTCATAAAATGTTACCCTGACATCCTAAATATTGATTAAATCTTTTTATATTAGCAGACATACCGGAGCTTAATTTGTAGACATTGGTGATGCCATGGTATATGGAATTTGGGGAATCACCTGAATAGCAATGGTGCTACAATAAGAACTGATGAACTTGGATTTCTGTCTCGGTTGTGACATCTTATATATATATACAGTGGGTGCCAAAGAAAAACGTATACACATTTTAAGAAAGGAAAAAACTATTAAAATTTTAATACTCAATATATTCTGGTGAATACAAGGATGAGTACAAGTCACGTTTGAGCACCTCTTATAATTGCAGAAATCAAACATGACTTGGCTTTTATAATTTTAATACAGTGTTTTCCCTTCTTAAAGTGTATATACATATTCTGGCATCTTCTGTATGTATCTCTGTTATCGTGTCTAAGTTTAAGCACACATTTCACTAGAAGAAAATACCTACTTATATGATCAAATATAATAATGTTTGAGAAAGTGTTTTAAAATGTATCAGAACGATAAAAACGTCAGATTATCATTAATTGATTACTTATTTGCCTGCATACAAACTTCTTGTGCTTTTAAAAGGCAAAGAACTGGCAGCTGTGCCCTTCTTCCACTTCCACAGACTCCACTGTGGGCTGCTTGAAAGGAAACATCTTGGCAAAATGGGAAGAAAAGGAAAGCGCACAACATTTTTCAAACCTATTACAGGATATAATTTTACAAGCTGTAAGACAGTTTTATGCTTTCAAATTAAGCTCTCAGTTTCAAAAGAAAATGACAGAGAACCATTTGGCTCTTCAATCAGTCATGTCTAACCCAAATCACCTATAATCTAAGCCAAAGAAATGACTATATCGGTTTTTCGCAGAACTTGCGAGTAGCTAAAATTACAGGTAGGGTCTTCCTCCTGATCAAGTCCGGGTACACTTCGGAGAGCATGATTAAAATCCATACTGCATCATCACTATAAAAACTTACCGTGTTTTTGAATTCTTGACAGGGTGAATGATTTCCATCTCCCATCATTATGGTTTTGATTGCTGACAACGGAAGCCATTCCCGAGCCCAGATCATAACTGACTTTTATGTGCCCATCAGTGAGCTCCACACTCATGAAATCTTTCTATTAAGAGAGTGAAAATACACCCGTGATTAGATACACAGAAAAATATGTACATAGTTACTTTTTTGTGAGCTCATCTTAGGGTCTTTTGGCTAAATTGCTGAATGTGTCACTCTGTTACAGTAATACAATCTTGAAAATAGAATTAGTATTTCTACTTTGTGAATTTTGTGTGTGTGTGTGTGTGTTATGGTACAAATGGTCACAATGAAATTTCCAGGACAGGTCTATTTAGTAGTAAAATGGGGGATCCTTTGAGAATAAAGTAAACTAAAAGGTATAATCCCTGGAAGAATTCTGCCAAGAAATATTGACCTGAAAAAAAAATAAGGTCAAAGAATATTTAGAGTCACCTTTCAACTTAGATGTCTAGAAGAATATTAAGGAAGTAGTTTTTCTGCTGCATGATTTCACAGTTGGAAAATCTTTACTGGATACTTCTTTTAAAGGATTATATGAAGAGTTACAGTGAGAATAAACAGTAATTAAGTTGCATATGTGGTTAACACTATCAAGGAAAATATACAAGCACTATCTCTATCCCTTATTGGGTGATACCCAGCCACCAGATAATTTTTTTTAACAATAATTGATCATTTTTCCAATAGCTCATAATTATACTGGAAGTCTACATAAAAGAACCAAACACATTTTCAATCATGAAAGAACGGCTGTGTGCAATGATCTTTACCAGATCTCGTGTGGCAAGGTACATCAGGAGAGCACTTGAAGAAAATGTCCTGAACTTGAACATGACAGTGGAGATGTTGGGGTACCAGCGGATGGGGCGGCTGACCAGTGCATAACCTTCACCATCAAACTGAATGGTCCCTTCACTATCTTCCACCTGAGGACTGAAGAGAGAGACAGGTCCCATGAATCAGACAGAGCATGTTACTTGGTTTGCCATTATTCAATGCACCACCTATCCCCTGGGACTTAGATGCAAGCTGCTGTAGGGGAGGGACAATCCCAAACATATTTCAATTGTTCTGCTTCTCTCTGCCCTCCCTGCTATCATCCTGGCCTGGGTAGCCGCCCTCTCTCACCTTTCATTAGGTATCACTGTAACTAGGTCACTGATGTTTTAAATATTTTGTGATTTGTAGAATACTTGATAGCTATACTGATGTTTAAGTGTGTCTTACTGGTATTTGTACAAAGTGATAAGGGTTTCTGAATGGGCCGAGAATCCATGATTACATTTCCTACATGTGCTGTACATAACACAATGGAACACAGGCCCCTACACTCTGAACACTTGCCTTCCAACAGGTTTTCCTAGGACAAATCAGATGCAGACCACGAAGGAGCCTGTATTTATCTGCGGATCTTTTATCTGTTTTCTTTACAGAATATAAGCTCTATGAGATCATCTAGAGATTATGGACTAGTCCCTACATGAGGCACAAACTCAGAATCTGGCATAATACTTGGCTCACAGAATCCAGTCAACATTTGCAGGATGAAACAGGTTTTAGTATAGCAAATTGCTTCACAGAGAATATATGTTTGATCAATGCTGGTTGAATAATTAATGCATATCTAAGATAAGTCCTGTGGATACAACATTTGAAATATTTTTTTTTTCAAATGTGATGCTCTGTTTATCAATCTCTCTAGCTTGTGTTTCAGAGCACATCTCCATTGTAGGGATATTGGTGGGAAAGGAGCTGTGTGCTGGCAGTGTTTAAACACAGGCATGCAGAGGGCCTACTTCACTTAGCTGATACTAGCTCAAACAAGGTAAATCTGGCTTTGAATTAGTGACTCTGGAATAAGAAAGAAATGAGCCTTTCCAGGTATATTTTATAATATTTCAATATCTAACATTATGCTAGAGTTTAACTAGTCTACCTACGTTTGCCAGAAAAGTAACTACTCCTTTATAATTAATAAATGCTAAGCTTCTTAACTTGCCTTTTGTTTCTCTTTTGAATTCTGATGTTTGATCAAGTTAAGTAAGGATTAATTCTGCTATTTTGGAATAGCCATGTTCTTCCCCATGTAATTGGTTAACTCTATAACTGTATGTATTTGGGGGCTTAGTCTGTTAAAGTTTCGTGATCATTTCAATATTCAGCTCAGGGCATTCTACTCGGAGCAGTTTTTTCTAATTTAATCTTAATGCGAACGTTAGAAGTTTAAGAAAAATAAGATAGACTTTAAAAAAGAACTTTGACAGACTGCTCTTTCTAAAACATAATGACAATTATATCCCTTCTACTGACTGCTGGATAAATGCAAATTTCTAAGACTGCCATTTCAAGCTCTTCTACCAAATTTTCCCAGTCATTTTTTAGTTTCTTCTTTTACATCTTTCCCATAAAAAAATCACTTCTACTTTTTAGACTGGTCTTTCTGTTAAAATGTGACAAACATTTTCCTGAAAAGAAAACAAGAACAAATAGACACCAGGAGTTCTTTAAAAAATAACTCTGAATCCTTAAAAATTATAGGGTTTAGGGGAAAATGGTGTTGGGACAGATCACTCAAAACTTACTCAGCTATATACAGGGTGCTCTTAAAGTTCATGTGCAACACAAAAGAGTTTACATTTTCAATGGCACATGAACTTTGTGGACACCCTGTAAGAGCATTCACAGAAACAATAACAATCCAAATAAAAATACTAGCAGAGCTCAAAATGATATGTTAAAAAAATGTAAAAATATAGAATGATTGTGGTAAACATAGAACTTTATCTTAAAAGGAAAAAAATAAACGAAGGTAGTTTGATAACAAGGGGTGTAAGGAAGGGTAGACACTGTCCAGTGAGGGAAATGTGGCAAAAATGCACCGTGATGGAGGAGAACTGGGTGATGACTGCGCCATCTTGATTTGGCCACATCAAACTAAAGGCAAGTCTTGGGTGAATGGACGCCATGTGCAGGCTGTGTTGTGGGCACAGTACCACCAAGCTTAGTGTCTTTGCTGCTTTGGTTTACTTGGCCTTCACCTGCCCTACCCAGGGGGTAAAACTTTGACTATGCTGGGGAGAACTGTGTATGAAGCTACGTGGCCCTGGCATTTTACCCACATCATTCTTCCATTTGCCGATCCTGGATGGGTGAATTCACGCTCGTTCTTTTCTAAAAACACTCAAGCTTTCCAACATTCCTCATCCCTCATCAAAGCCCACCTCAAATGTTATCTGTCCCACGAAGCAGACCTTGACGCCTTTAACCAGCTCTGAATAACTCTAGTATACCCTGAATGTACCTTTCCAAGGGAATTTTATATCCTACATTTGGACTATTTTGATATTTGTCTTTTCTTCCCTTCCTAGCAACCTAGGTGCTAGGAAGTCTCAGTGTGGCTGAGACTAGGTTGTGCTCATCAAAATAAATATGAGCATGGGTGTCTGCAACCTACAAAACACCCTATGAGTATTCAGGAATACTATTATAATTATTTCAATTAGCATGATACTTTATATGTTGAAAATGCAAGACCTGTGCAGAACTGACAATGAGTCACGTTACCGTCTTATGCGGTACGCGCTGCTGAATGGATATTTAAATTCTTAAAATGTTTTGTTGATAATAGGCTTTTGAAAATCCTACTTAGAAATCTAGGGAAGAAATGCTGAGGGAAAAATGGGTGTTTGTTTTTGAGTAGTAGAATATTAATGTAGACTTCATTGTCTTTGGTGTATTGAAAAAATTTGACCGACCATCTTCTATATTAGATTTTTTTGAAGATTATTGACAAAACGATCTTAAACTGTGAATGAGTTAGCCTTTCAAATGATCCTCACCATCATGTTGACAATTCTGTACAGACAAAAAGAAAGAGATGGTTGGAAGTTAAAACTTTGGAAGGGATAATAGGTTAGGGGTACTTCTATAAAATGGTAGAGATATTGAGAAGTAAATGTGAAACGCACTATACTATGTTAGTAGTTAGCTATTTGGGCTCTGAAAATGGCTGTGTGTCCCTTAAATTGGAACACAAAAACAAAAAGAAAGCTTCCGAGCAGCTAATGGTTTTGACCTGCTCTGTAGGGCACGTTCAGCTTCCAGGTATTTAATTTATATTTTACAGTTCTAACAAAATATAGTTAAAATTGTTTTAGGCTCAGGTGATTAGTGAGCTCCAAGATTTTTAATGTGGAAAAATCTCTGCTTCCAGATAATCGTTTTCCTTCTTCTGGTTATTTTTATATAAAAGTATTTATTACCTACGTATGCTTTGTATGTTAGAGAGGTTAGACCCATTTTATATAAAATATTTATTCTCTAGAGATGGTTCGTTTACATGCTAGGATGGCAAATAATTTCAAATTCCTCTTTGTTCTAACCTCCACCTGCAATTGATGAGATGTACCATGGCACTTTCTCTTGGCTTATCGTGGCCTCTTGTTAGCCTTCTCGCCTTACGCAGAATCTTCAAATCCCAAAGGTTTCCCCTTGAAGCACTTGTATAATCCCATGTGTCTATTTTAAAATCCTATAGCAGATAAACCCTGGGATATGGTTCTGTATTTTGTTATAAACCTAAATGGAGTGAAGCCATGTTCAGTGAGGCCTGACGTTTAATCAGTTTAGGGAGAGCTCTTAAGAAAAAAGAAATTATGACTACAAGATACCCACAGACACATCAAATATCCTGGACGCGGAGGGATGTTTGAGTGGAAAGAGACAGAAGTCTTCATTAACTGTGGTTAAAACATCTTACCTTTGCAAAGTTTACAAGAACAGGACCATGAAAATGGACTGCTGGGACACTTCCCAGAACCTGGGAAAATGTCTGCACAAATAAGGCACAGACTTGAAGTTTCTTTAGCTTCATGATAAACCTACTTTTGAGTATAAATACCTCAAACCAGCTGGCCCCACATGGTCCACAGGACAGTAGAATGTTGCACAACCAAACTGAAGCTTCTTTGATGCACAAGACAGACCTCGGGAGAGTTCCCAGCTCTACTGACCTGACAGTACATCCTTTGCAATCACCTTCTTTTTCTCGGAAATTCCACAAACCTATAGGTTTGTTGTCAAAGTAAGTTTCTCCCATACAGCCAGTGAATGTGGTCACTCGTACAGCATCAGCTTTCTGCAGGAAGAAAGGTTGTGTTTCCCACAAAGGTTAGCATTTCCCAAATAATCTGGGAGTATATCCATGAGAGACATGTATCAGCAGAAGCCAGAGCTCCAATATTTCACCAATAGATGCTGGTTATTTTTGGTTGTACCAGTTTATCTCTCTTAGTAAATAAACACTTCCTAGCTTATGACCCAAAGCTGACCTTTTCCGTGGTTCCTGTCTTTTATCTAAAACATGGGATTGTTGTGGAAATAAAATTAGATAACTTATTGATGGCATCAAGTTCAGTGCCTGGCACAGAGACAGTACTTAATGAATGCTAGTGCTCCAACACTGCACACCATTTTCTTTGGCCAAAGCTGGGCCAGACATACACTAAGTTTTCCCCCCTGAGATCAGTAGGAAGGTTACGCACTGAGAAACTTAAGGAGATTTACGAGGCATGCATATAAGTTAACCTGTGATACTGCTGTTCTAAATTTTTCATTTCTGTTCACAGCCTAGCAGGTTTCCACTGTAAGGGAATAAAGAAAAAGAAAGCAACTTAGTGAGAGAAGGGATCATGCTGGTGTTTGCTGGTGTATACAGTAGAGGGCCTGATGCCTAACAGGGGCTCACAAATATCTGTGGAATTCCAAACCTGGTGTCATTGTCACAGGGAAAGGTCTTAGCTTGATACATACTACAATCACAGAATGGGGGGAATGACCAGGTCCCCTCTAGAAAAAGTTGTTGTAATTGAAACAAATGATTTGACATTGACAAAGTACAAATCAATACAGTCATGGACCACATAATGACCCACTGCATATAAATATGACAGTAATTCCATCAGATACTAATATTATATGTTTATTATATCTTTTCTATGTTTAGATACACAAATACCATTGTGTGATAATTGCCCAGACTATTCTGTATAGTAACATGCTGTTCAGGTGTGTACCCTGGGAGCCGCAGGCCATACCACAGAGCCTAGGTGTGTAGTAGGCTGTACCATCCAAGTTTGCTGTTTACACAGTAATGAAATTGCCTACTTTCTCGGAAGATATCCCTGTCATTGGGGGATGCCTGAGTGTGCTATATTCTGGTACCTATAACTTTAGAAACTGTGCCAAAATGAATCCACATTTGCTTGAAGTATGCGAGAAAAGCAGGGGATCAATGTGTTTGGGTTTTAGAACAAATGTAAGAAGGTGGTCACTGAATAGTTAAAACATTGCAGTTGCAATAGTAGGCGAAATCCATCAACACATACATCTTCCCACCGCTGTGACCGAGCATTGCCTAGCCATGTAGAGAGAATGTTGATCAGAGCCCGTAACGTTTATGAGCCAGAGTGGTCCTTGGAATGCTCCGTCATCAGTTAGGGCCTCTTCATTTTCTAGAGGTTGATTACCCTACTTGTGAATTCTACTTGCTTTTCGCTTCTCCTCACATCCTGAAAAGTTGCACTTGAGATTATCCCCTGCTCATTTGCATTCTCGCCAGCAAGTTCATTTAGTTACTTGTTTGCCGCTTTCGGTTCATATTCTGGTGTGGCAGGGGCCAAAATAATTTCTTAAGATTGTCTATAGCTTTCACTGATCTGTGTTTTCTTTTTTTCTGAGACTGAAAGTTGCTTTGTGCCAATGACATCTGCATGATAATTATCATGTCAGGTACAATGTAAAGGGTGACTGCACCATCACAGGCATTTCACACACTCGGGCTTACTACTCCTATTGTCAGTCAAGCAAGGTGATGAGAGTGGAGAGTCTCATGTCTGTTAGCCTGTGTTCAAATCCCAGCTGTATACTGTACGACCTTGGTCCAGACATTTAAATTCTTTCCTTTTCAGACTCCTTAACTACATTTATGTGGCTCATAAAATGAGGAGAATTTTAGTATCTACCTGGCTGTGTCCCCAGCAACTCCAAATTCATATGTTAAAATCTGACCCCTCTAGGCAATGGCATTGGGCACAGGATATTCGAGAGGTGATTAGACTCTGAGGGTGGGGTCTTCATGAATGGGATTAGTGCCCTTGTACCATAGGCCCAAAGGTCACCCCTTCGACAATACGATGTTTTCCACAAGGATTGGGCTTTTTCTAGACACTGAATCTGCTGGTGCTTTGATCTTGATGCTTTGACACTGAATCTACTGGGGTTTTGATTTTTTCAGTCTCTAGAATAGTGAGAAGTGAATATCGTATATGAGCTATGCTGTGTCACAGTATTTTTGTGATAGCAGGGTGAATAGACTAAGACATATCTTTTGGGGGTGTTGTAAAAGTTAGATAAGTTAATTCATGTAAACCACTTGGAATATTACTTATACATGGTAAGGATTAGAAAAATGTTATTAAAGTTTATGTTTGTATTCTGCAAGATACAAGCAAAGTAGATATTTTTATTGCTTTTTTCTAGGTGAGAAAACTGAAGCCCAAAGTGTTAAGTGACTTTCCCAAGGTCATAGTTCAGTAACGGGTAGAGTAGGAAATCCAACGTGGATTTAATTTCAAAATTCTTGGCTTTTGCACTCCTATGGGCTACCTTTATTTCTGGGAGGAAATATGGTAATATGGCTATATGTTACTATGTACATATTTATATATGGTTCTAAGAGATGAGGATGACTGTAGTGTGTACTTGTGGAATCATCCTATACTTTAAAGTTACATCTCATACACAAAGCAGATAAAACGACCCCACTCTCCATGAAGACTGGGGTCACCCTAGCTTTTCACATTTCAGACTAATCTCATCCCAGGGTGATTCTGACAAGCCCAGGATTATCCATTATTTTGGTTGTGTCCTTGCATCTCACCGCAGTCATTTTCCAACACCTAATTCCATTTAATCAACACAGCCATCTTTAAAACGCAGGCACTTTGCAATTTGAAATGTGTAAGGACTTGGCACGAAGCAATTATGAATATTAAGTGAATTACCCTATAAAAACGAGAAGAGCAACTCGAAAAGTTTTAAAGCCAAGTCATGATTTGAAAGCTTATGGCTCCTGTGCTATCTCCTGAGATATTCATAAATCTTTTAATTAGATGTGAGTATGAACTTTATAGCACTTCATATCTATAAATCATAATTGATTCTGAATACAAGATATACTTAAAAAATACTTTGCTCTTGAGGAAACTAAAACAAGAATATATTTAAAAAAATGGATGCCTCAGATAAAGACAACACAACTATTTAAGAAGTACACATAGACTTTACAATGTTTTGTTTCTAGATTGAATATTCAAAGAAGAAAATTCTTACTGAAAATAAGTTCATGTTTTCATGAACACAAGTGATCACAAAAGTGATCAAGTTTTGCAGGCCTTCATTGTGCCTTCTCCCAAATTAATCATGGCAGAGATTGTCTATAAAGATGAAATAAACAGGATGAAGAGCATGTTACCTTTAATTTCCCAGTCAAGCCCCCAACAAACAGCATTGCATTTGCATCGACATCTAGAATCGTGTACCCAGGAGGAGATGCTGAATGGTATGTGCCGGGCACGATGCTGGCTTTGGGTCCCTCCAGCGCCCTCACAGAAATAGTTCCATTTCTCCCCGTTCTTCGAGGTTACGTGTTGACATGAAGAAAATACAGGAAATGAAATATGTATCACAGTTCTGGTAACTTCAGATTTAAAAGCTAGAAAATGTAGAGACTTGTTTTTAAAAATGTAAGTGATCATTGGGCATTTACCTTCAAACACGCCAGATTCATTCAATCTCAAATCAATACCCAGAGTCTGGGTATTGAATATTTACTATCAGATTCAACCAGGGCCAATGAGCACCATATCCTGATTCTGTGGGTACTCACTGATGGAAAATGACATTCCATTCACTAATGGAATGGCTATTGGTTAAGTGGGAAAGGGTTTTCTTATTGCTTTACATAATAACTTACTATTTACCAACACATCCTGTTGAAACAAATTTATATCACTTCATCCAGCATTTCATCTACTTTAATTCAGCAAGTGGACCCCAAATGAACCACCTTCTGTATTACAAGCTGCATAATTCCTCCTAAAATTCTTTGCCATATCTTGGATCCAAATTTGCTAAGGAGGTCTTCCTGGAATTGTTTGTGTTTTACTGTTGGCATTCCATCTTAATGTATACAGTACAATATCTAGAGCTCAGGTCTGTATATACAAATTGCCTGGAGTTCAATTTTTAAATTCAATTAACAGAATTTTGAAAGCTATCATAATCTTATTTCATTTTCTTTTTTAAGTGATTGATTTCCCTGACTTGTTAAATATGAAAATCTGGTCTCTCTTCTAAGACAAGCAGTCATAACAAAACTGAAGTGTCATATTTCTTTCCCCGCTGTCTCATTTTGGTAATCATTTTATCTTTCAGGGTACCGTGCTAAGTGAAATACATGGTAAGAGGGAAAAGGAATGAATTTATTCAATAAAGTTTACCTTATTTAATAGAATGTATCTTTTCTGATAGAAGAATTGCACTTGTGAGCATAGATGTCCTTTAACTCACTAAAGTAACCCGTATCACCACCACCACAGAAATGTCCTTCAACTCAGTAAACTAACACTCACTACCACCACCATAGAAATGTCCTCAAACTCAGTGAGGTAACCCCTACCATCACCACCACACGTGCAAACACATTGTCTGTTGCATGCTCTCTTTCTCACACACATCTACACTCTTGCTGAAAATATTAAAAAACAAACTAAAAACATTGCTTCTCATTACATTTTCTTAAAATTTTTTTTAACATATGAGGTCTTGCTACGTGTCCCAGGCTGAACTGCAGTGACTATTCACAGACATGATCATGGCACACGATAGCCTTGAACTCGTGGGCTCAAGTGATCATCCTGCCTCAGCTTTCCCAGTAGCTGGAACTATAGGTGAGTGCCACTGGGCCTAGTTCTCCTTGTAAACTTTTTGTTATGCAAAAATCTAAGCATAGATAAATAGAATGAAACTCTATCTACCCATCACCTAGATTCAACATCTGCCAGTTCTTTAAGTCTTCTTTGCTCATCTTGGATTAGCTTCATCTCTAGCCCTAGTCCTTTCTCCATCCCTCTCAACCTCAGCTGCTTTAGGTTTACTAGGAAGCTGAGGTTTGGAAAAAGAAGAGAAAATGAGGGGGAGGCACTGAGGATGGGGATGATTCTATAAAAAATGTATATGCTGTGGAAGTTGATAATTAAACAGGATAGAACTAATGAATCAATTCCCTACTGCATCCCATTTTAAGCAGTGTGCACCTGCCATGTTACATATGAATCCCAGCACGTAGATATTGCATGTGCCTGTAGGAATGGTCACTAGGTAGACCAGAAGAGGAGAGGAGCTATGTTCACCAAAGACAGACAATAAGAATAGCTATGCTCTGGCTTGTATTTCATAAGAATGATCGCCAGGACTTTTTTTTTTCCCAAGAAGAGTAAGATGACTGAACACAGCTAAAACCCCAAATTCTTACTGGATGTCAGAGGAAGGGGTCAGAAAAGGTCTGGACACTCTGATCAATACCTTGAAACTTTGTCAGTTTTTAACAGGTCTAAAAAAATATTTATTTTCCCTTATTTGTACATATACAGATGATATATATAAAATTCATACATGTGTATGCAAATGCACACAGCTGCCTTACAGAAAGGGACACAAGAGTTTTCTTGTAAACTTGGAAACTACTTTAAAATGCTGTCATTTAATTATCTTAACCTTGGTAGTTACCTTGATGCTTCAATACGGTACCAATAGGAGTCATCGATAGTCAAATCTGGATACTCTACGCGTCCCACTCCAGATCCAACATCCCAGAGAAAGCTCACTTTGCCTTTCCGCATTTCTATCGCCAGAAAATCAATCTAGTTCAGAGAAACAAAAACACTAGGTATCAGATGCCAAGCTTTGTGAGTGAAGTTTTCTAGACATGATCTATGTTACTTCAGTTTGAGTCAAAAATTCAACAAGACGTGGAAGAGTTTTCATTGGTAAGAAATTAGTCCATAATTTGCTCTTTTCATTTCATTAATTTAACAGTTCAATGGAATTTTTTAGTTTGAGAAGAATAAATAAAGACTTTATCAGCCTTTTTTCTTAAATGGATGAATATAAAAATAAACGTCAAAATAAATGCTGATCTACCGACAAATGAAAGCAAATGGGCCTCAAAACTGTCGTTTCTTCCTCTCATTCAATTTCTGACTTAACTTGACCCTTCAGAACTTACTGAGGTGAGATGCTGAGATTTTAAAATCTGAAAGTGTACTTTAGACAATTTTGGGACCATGTTATTAGATTTTATAGATTTTTTTCTCCCAACAGCAGGGATTAATCATCAGCTATATACAAAGAGAAGTCAAAGATTAGACTTACAAATTTGGCACTTCCGAGATAAAAAAGGAGGTTGTCAGCAACGCCTGTCTTTACGTTGACAATAATATTATTGTAACTTCCTTTCTTGATTTCTGGCTTGTACGTGCGAATGCAGTCACCTCCAGAAGACACAGATACTTTGATCTTTAAGAAAAACAAGGTACAAAGAACCAAGACTGAATCTCACAGAAAGTTTGAAGTAGCTTCCAAACAACCACCCAGCCATCATCATTTCTTCTTTGAAGTTATTTTTCGATTATCAAATAGCACCATTAAATGCCCCTATGCAGACACCATTATGCTCATTAACGAGGGCACAGAAGAGCCGTCCTCCACCAGCATTTTGACAATGAGCTTCTCACAGTTCCAGGTCTTATTAGCGCGCTCCTAGTTTTTGAAGCATGCAACTAAAAAATTCTTACCATCATACATTTCTCCTTTATGAATAGGGGAACATTTTCTAAAGGTGATTTTTACATGGCGCTCACGGCAATGATCTTCATTAAGGTTGTTTAATGAAATTTTACAATTCAAATTTCAGCAGTTTGGGTATCACTTCAAGTGAGAAACCATTTTTCTTTCCGTTTGCAAGGAGAAATTACCTACCCTCCCATGCTCTTTCAGTTGAGAGAGGACAAATAGATTTTGTTCTAGATGTTCTAACAATAAGAAGACTATTAATCATTCCCCTCAGAACATACATTTCAGAATAAATTATACCTTTTTATTAAGTTGCCAGGAAATGAAATGGAAATAATTTCCAATGGCTATCACTACTAATGTATTTAACAGCTCCTTTTCTTTTGAATAGTACCTTGAAAATGACTATAAATTGCTAAGAAAGGAATTCCTATGTGATTAGAGTGACACTGTTCACACCAATTTTTACTTACATTTAGGAAGGCTTCCTTCAATCACGAATAACACTAGTTGATTATTTGATTTAATTTCCTTTGGGTCTGGTGGAAAATCCTCACCAAAGGGGCACTTTCAGGACAGCAATATAGTTGCTGGGACTCAGAGGGACTCTATTACTTTGTTCATCAATAGTGCTCAAAGAGGAAGGCAGACAGAGGGCAGGAGGAAGCTGGACTACTTTGCTACTGGTTCAAATGCCCAGCTTCCTGAAGTTTACCACCACCTGAATTTCCATTTTCTCATTTCCATCTAGCATTTGGTGCTATTCACACGGTTTGCACATTTGGAAGAAACCCAACTAGCATTATTGTTACCCCCATGGAAGTGCTCTCATACTCCGAGGAAGACAGGCCCCCATCCAGTCTGCAAAGTGCCAGGAGGTCCCTCATCTGTGTGTGAGCGTAGGCAGCGCCAGGGCCCCTTTGTGAGGGTGGCTCAGAGGACAATGAGAATGTGCTGGGTGAAAAGTTGGTTGGTTCAAAAGAGAAGGCTAAGGAGGGATTTCTGGTTCTGAAAGATAAGTTTACATACAATTGAGAACTTCTAGGGATACGGCAGACCTGCTGTATGTCCTGCCGACCTTGTATAAGTCACGTAGTTGTATTGTTGTTGCCTCACTCCATCTGCCAACCAAACTGCAACTCCACGCAGAGCAAATTGTGTTCCGGAAAGGACCAGGGACTGTTTTCTCCACCACCTGGAGGAGAGTGACTCCTAGAGGCCTGTGAGTGGAGGCCCGGGGCTGGCATGCTCCAGGAAGCCTACTCCTTAGACTGCCTTCCCCGTCCTTGCCTCCCCTCAAATGGTGGCTCAGGACAAGGGGTTGACTCTGGTCCCCAGAATGTGTACTCTGTGTCCTGGGAGACAGTCTTCCTGGTAGGGGTTCAGTCAGGAGGTTAGTTCTTTGCTTCACAAGTCATAAAATTTCCCTTCTACCCTCAGTGCTGAAGGGAAGTAGGTCAAAATGAATTGCAGAAAAACTGAAGTGGGGAATGTCCACTTTTTGCTATGGATGTTAATACTACGGAGCAGATGTGCAATGGGGGTGGGCGAAGGGTGTCATATGAAGGAAGGGCAGCAATGCAAAGGATTGTCCTAAGGATTAGAGACAAAAAGCATAAAGCAAAGCAAGAGAAAGACAACAGAGTGGCGTGCAGGGAGGGAAAATGTACTGTTTGGATACTTTTAATGTTCAGGAAAGAGTGTAGGATACGGAAAGGTTTTAGGAATCTATAGCATGTGAACCAACATTGTCATCAGAGAAGACCTTGGCATTGAGCAGATTTAATTTCTGAGGCATTGACATATAAGTGCCATTGACATCATAAGAGGATCAACAAGAACATCACATCAAGATCTGACTGGGATTCCTGAGTAGAATGAAATTACAGACAGAATTATCCCTGGAGAAAAATCATATCCAAATTCCTAATGGGACTGGATTAATTGTCAAAAGTAACCGTAAGTAGTTTATTTAATTCTTACTTCATAAATCCTTTATAGGACTGGCTATATGGCTATATTATGAATAGATTAGTCACTAATAAATCATTTTTATTTAAAAAGTGTAAATTATATTCTATAGTTTTTGTTTAGAGGAGAAATGATTGAATAATAGAATGGTGGGTTTGGTCCCAGAATGAGTTTCAGTCCTGGCTTGGGTCAACCTGGTAGAAACAGTAGGGAATTAGTGTGTTGACAGGTGAGTTGGTGAAGAGTAGAAGAGGGGCCACCAATCCGGAGATCCATCTGAACTGATGAAACGCCATCTGAATTCACAGTCTGAGACAGTAGCCATTTTTAAACTAGTGGTATCTAATGTCACTACAAGTTATACTGAATCTACTTTATAGAATACATATTTGAAAAATATGATTCTTGGAACAAAAGAATGTCATTATATCTAATGTCCCAGTAATAAACCTTATAAAGTAACTGCTACGGTCTGAATGTGTCCCCTTAAATTCATGTGCTGAGAATCGAACTCCCAATGCAACAGGTTGGGAGGTATTTAGGTCATGAGGGCTCTGTCCTCATGAGTGGATTAAATGCACGATAGAAAGGGCTTACAGGAGTGCGCCCCATGTGAGGATATGACATTCTTCCCCTCTGGAGGATACAGTGTTCAAGGCACCATCTTGGAAGCAGAAAAACTGGGCCGCAACCTGCTGGTGCCTTGATCTTGTACTTCGCAGCCTCCAGAGGAGTGAGAATAAATTTCTGTTCTTTATAAATTATTCAGCCAGTGGTGTTCTGTTAACAGTAGTATGAAATGGACTAAGACAGCAACCTATTGCTCAACTCTTCCACATTCATATGGAAAACACTCTCCGACTTTCTGCCTTCTGGTTTCCCGTTTTGCAACGTACCCTCAGGACCTAAAAAATTCAGGCAGCCCAGACTGTTGAGAACTGGTCCATAGGAGTAATCTCTCTTTTAAAAATATTTTGTATTTTAATTCCTGATGATGGGTGTTTCTTTTAGCCAACTTAAAACAAGTAAATCAAAATAAAATATCTATCCATTTTTTTTTCCCAGAAGAAATTGGAAAAAATAGGATATATCCCCTCTTGCAAGAGGGGAGACATTTCTGAAATGTGCACATTGTCTCAGGAAGGATGGCTCTGTTAATTAAGGTTATTTCTAATGTGGATCCTAGTAAGACTTCTAAACAAAAATCACTAAGCATTAAGAATCTCTGAGGTATTTCTGGGGCATCATTATTCATCAGTTAATCATCATGAACTCAATTAAACATTATTGAGTATCCCATCATTATCTCTATTGGATTTTTACCACATTTTTCATCCAGTAAGTAGGCCACTCATTTAAAAGAGTAACAGCCACTCAATTTCAGAATCAACAAACCCAAAGAAACCCACTTTAAAATGAATGCCTTTCATTTCTTGGTGATATTAAATAAGTATGAAAGGCGCTTCCAAACACGCGTGCCAGGTTACAAATAGAGTTACAAATCCGACAATGGAATTGTCAGTTAGTCCAAAAGGCATCTGAAAAAAATGTGGCTGCTGGCATATTGCTAACATCTTAAAAAAATAAGGAATTTTGTTGTAACCTCCATTTCCAAAGCCGTTGAAAATCTTCTTGGAGGCCTGGACCATGATTACTTTTTCTATCATTCCTTTTATACTCTTCTTTCATTTTGTACCTTGAGACAGGTTTGCTACGCTTACATGTCAGAATTGTCCCTTTTTGCATGCAGGGGAGAAACACGCAGACCTGATGAATAGAGGGGTGTATTTTTAAAGCTGTTTTTATGATACAAAAAATAATAAAAATTTCCAGATTCTCACATTGGATGATTAAGAAAGCACAGCTAAATTTGAGAGTCACAAAGAATATTTACTATTATGGCTTCTTTCACATTGACATTGGAAAATAGATACAGTAGGGATACATCAATCTCTTCCTTGCCCTTGCTCCTGCCACAATTCTAGCTGGGCCCTTTGTTCTACTTACGTCCATATTTGTATTTAAAAAAACCTCGTTTCTGGTTATAGTATGTTTCACGCTCAAAAACTTTCAGTTTATCCTTGCCAGTGAGGTTTATCCCACATACAATTTTTGCTGAAGGAAACTGTTTAACTTATCTAAGGCCTGGCAAGACTTTTCCTCTCTTGATCTTTCCGGTTTGATGCTTTACCAACTCCCCTTGGCCATTTGGACTTCTTTTTCGTAGACTAGCCCTGAAACTTCTCTCCCACTTCAACCCTTCCCTCTTCTCGGCATGCACCCCCCACCCCTACCCGGCCCACCTAGCACGGCCCCACGTCAGTGTCTGCCTCAAATCCTTCCCTTTGGAAAACTTCTGTCCATATGAGAGGTGATTGCTCCTTGCAGAACTTTAGAGCACTTCCCCTTGGCTCACATAATGTGACCCAATATTCCGCATTATCTTAGAGTCGTCTATGAATGTGTCGTATTTTTCCTACCACATTATAAACTTAGTGAGTGGAGGAATCACCTGATTTGTCTTTATGTACCTCACAGACTGAGGCATTGAACAATTGGCATGCTTTTTAAATATTGCTCAAATCTTAGATAAAACTCAAAATCTTAGAGTAACCCCTGGTTCTTTTAATCTTGCGCTTTACATATATCCTGATCATCTGTCAAACGTACTACATGGTTTACGGGTTATAGCTGAATATAAATTCTCCTCAGACCCTGCTTCTTTTACTCTGATCTCATGTAACACCATCTCCACTCATCATTCTGCTGTTTTCTAAGTTTTCCTTCAGTCAATCATGAATTCCTTGTCAAGGTTCACCTTGAACTTATTGTCTTGGCCTTATTTAGAATTATTAGATGTGGATAAGAAGGAAAAAAGATACACTGTCATTTGAGCATCATATTCTTGGCTACTTCTGAACAATATAAATCGATGGATTAAGGAAAAGCTTTTCTGATCATCTTAGCTCCAAAGTCATTTAAAGAATGGAACTTTGAGACGGAAGACTTAGGTATTCAAAAAGTTTCTTGTTTAAGCCTGCCAATATAAAGACTATCTTTTTTTTTTAAACTCATTTTAAGTTTTATAGGGGTACTTAACAGCTCTGTCCAGGGTCACTCCAATCATGCTATCTTCTAGAAAGTTCTGCTTCTATTCTAGTTGATTTCTAATTGGGTAAATAAAAAACAAAATTCTGAGATAAGTCAAGTATTTCTTATTTCCACCTCAAAGTAAAAATGTAGAAATTGTAAGCAAAGTCGTTTTTGTGGTTGTTCATACTCAGAAAAAAAAAATATATATAATATATAACAATATGTAATGTGTATATTATTATATATGTAATAGTGGTTCCTCCTTGCTATTACTCTACATAACCTTGTTTGTTTATTTCTGCTACAACTCTACTAGTTGGTCTTTTTTTTTTTTAATCAAGAGCAATGCCCTCTTCTGCATGCCTTTTTTAGCATATAATAATTAAGTTTTCATTCTTGCTATTTATACGACTCTATTCAAACAATTATCATATAACTATAAGAATTCCTAATTCTAGAACATTAAGTGGTGATTCTTGTTCGCATGAAATGCCTTTTGAAATTCAGGGGAAGAAAAAAATCTAACCTCCCTCTCCATCCTGCCCCAAATAGCTCAAGTTAAGGAAAATGACCAGAGATCCTTGAATAGGCAACAGTGGGGAAAGGGAATCATCACTCTGGGAATCAACCAACGATGGCAGTTGGTCCCCAACAGGTACCATCGGTTTCTGATACTGAAAACAGAAAGCAGCTTACGGAGTTGGCTTGCTTCCGGGCTTGGTTTATCAATTCCTTTATCTCAGAGATGTTTTTCTTCAGGTTATCCTCAAGCTCCTTCATGGGTTTGAGTTTATCTATCAGCCGGTCAGCTTCTTGTTCTAGATTTTTTACAGTGGCACCTGCATCTGCAACTGTACGGAACAAAATGACCACAGAGAGACACACACACACACGAGTGCTTAACTAAACAATTCCATCTGATCCATGGGACAAGGCCAGGGCTGCCGAAGCAGAGTGTGTGATGGCAAATGAGAATATTTTAGCTGAAAGTCAAGCAGGCCAGAGGAGAGGTTAGAGAAAGACAGCCACCACACCGGTTTTGTGATTAAGGTGAAAATTAGCATCGAAGATAGAGAATGTGATGAACTTAATTCAATGCTTAATTTCTAGCTTCAGCCAAAAAGTTAACCTTTACCTAATAGAACTTTAGTCATAGAAGCAGGGAAATGAAAGCATCTTTAAAATGTCACCTAGTCTGTCCAAACCCGAACTGTATTTAAATCAGCGTTCTTACACAAAATTGGTTTTCTTTCTTTTTCTCACTGTCTTTCTTTGCACATCTTAAAGAGAGAAGCTATCAGAATGTCTTTTGAAGAACATTTTGATGTTGAAAACCCTTAGACGGAAGGCCTATGTTAGACTTTAATTAAATCTTTCATGCCGCAGTTCAATTTCATTTTGAAGAATAGTTGATTATCCTGTGTTATGTATTAGATTGACCCATATTAAACTGCCGTTTTTGTAGGTTAAAGCAAAATAGAAGGCTGCATATTAGCGATTTCCAAAGTTTCAACCCTAAAACAGTTGAAGGTTATTACTGATCCATGGACTTCCAGCATGTGCTTTTCAAGGGAGGGGAGATGACACGTGGAAAACCAATTATTCTCTCTCTGGGCTGCTGTTGGCAGGCCGATCCCAACGATGTCATTTATTATCTGATTGAGAGTATTTGGTTCAGCTTTCTGTCATTGTGACCCTGATGAAAAGTTAAACTGCCTAAGGTCCAAGGCCCCGTTAGACTCTGAATGATCTGCTCTCTGCTCCCTGGCTGACACGTGACCACAGAGACCACTCAGGAATGAATCAAATGGAAGTAAATTATTATTATATTTAAATTAGGTTTTTAAGTAGGCATTTTGAACTCATGTTCATAAATATGAATTGTGTTGTTAGTGGCATTTAAAAAGAATTTAGGTCTACTATCAATTTTAATTAATAGAGTCGATAGGTCAGCAACCGAGTATAGTATTTTCTTCCTGAAATGCAAATTATCTGAATCAAAGACTTCATTATATATTTCACATGAACAACATAAACACAGATACTCCTTTGGTCTGTACGCTTTTCAAAAACCATTTGCCCATTGTATCCTTTCTTTAATTCTGCAATGACAGTCTACAAATTAGTCTAGATTTGAGGAAAAATGATTTAGATGTAGATTCATGAAAAAGATAAAAAGTAGTTAAACAAGACGACTTAGGCTCAGGCAAATCACAGATTTTCCTCTAAAGCTCCTGGAAGTTTTTATCAAATGTTTCAAAATGGAACCTGGGGGTTCCCCTGCTCCCCTTTCTTTTTCTTTGTCTTCTGGTGCAGTCTAAGTCAGAAGGAAATCATCTTCTTGAAGGTTTGAAGAATAAACCACCTGTGATGTTGTCACACTGTCTCCCACAGTAAATTTTGGAAAATTTTCTTACTTTCTTTCATAACTGATTGTATATATTTTTAAATCACCCCTAAAGATAAATTTTGTTTAGTTAACATTTTTCTAAAAACTTGTCTATAACCTTTAGGCTTTAAAACTTCTTAGCATAGAGTTTTGTCCAGTAATTTCTTCTCTGTTAAATTTCCTCCATTGGGTAATTATATCTCCTTTAGAATTTTGCTTATTTATGCTTAATTTTTCATGATTAAACCTGCCAATTATTTAATTTTTAATCTGTATATTTCAAAGGATTTTTCTCGTAGGTTTATGAGTCTATTCTTTATTGTCTTCTCATTCATGATTTTTCTCATCTTTTGCTTCTCCTTTTTCTTTCTTTACATTAATTTACTTCTACCTTACCAAGTTGATTGTCTAAGATTGTTTGCTTCAATGCTTGTTTTTGTTCTACAGTTATTCTCATTTTCTACTCAGGAAAGGCTTGGACATATTTTTCAGATTTTTAATATGATGGATTTTGTTTTATTTATTTATTTATTTGTTTATTTTTGAGATAGAGCCTCAAGCTGTCCCCCTGGGTAGAGTGCTGTGACATCACAGCTCACAGCAATCTCCAACTCCTGGGCTCAAGCGATTCTCCTGCCTCTGCCTCCCAAGTAGCTGGGACCAGAGGCACCCACCACAACGCCTGGCTACTTTTTGGTTGTAGCTATCACTGTTGTTTGGAGGGCCCGGGCCAGATTTGAACCTGCCAGCTCAGGTATATGTGGCTGGCGCCTTAGCCGCTGGAGCCACAGGTGCCGAGCCAATATGATGGATTTTGTTATTAATTTTCCAGTTAATTTGCAGTTTTATTTTTGACTTTCAATGTAAATTATGAGCTATTTAAGAGAGAGTATTTTTATATCCCAGTAGTCATATATTGGCTAAGATCTAATTCCTTATATACTTCTCCAAATATAATTCTCTACAAGTTGGGAACAGTTACTTATAAGGAGGATCTAATTTATTTCAATCCTATTGCAAAGAAGTGATTTGAGTGGCAATGGGTGAATTTCCACTATCAGAGCCTTGTAATTTAGTTCAATCTGTGAAAGGATTCGGGTTTCCACTTTTATGTGGCTATCATTCAGATATCACGCTAATTTTTCCTAACACTATTAAAAACACTTGATTTCTAATTCACTCGTGTTTTCTGCTTCCAATTCCTCTTATGTGCCTAGCGTTAGTTAATACTGTGACAGTGGAAAGAAGGACCGCATAATGTTTATAGCCGTGTTCAGACATGGCCACATGCAAAGCTAAAGCTTTTGGGAATAGGCGATGAAGCATGAGAGTCACTAAAAAGAATAACAAGGAAACATATACATACTGATTTCTGCAGGTAATTTCATATGGAAGCAAAACAACAAAAATGAGAAAATTCATGAGGATGTATTTTCTACAGATATTATAAAACAGTGACTATACACATGCTACTTTTCAGAACAGGTACGAATTACAAACAGGCCCCATTGTAAGTCAGTGAAAGTTTCACATTCTGTGAAACTTGGCCAATTCTGAAAATTTCCCAAGCACAACTGTCTTAGGGATTCCCTTAATGGATTAAAATGTGTTTAGTATTCTAATCCCAGGGAAAGGTTACCAAAGGAAAGTGCACACAAAATATGGTATTTAGTGGTCACTGTTTATATTCAAAGACACTTTATTGTAATCTTCTAATAAGACAGAAAATCGACCCAATTTAATTAATATTTATGGGTAGCTATTTCTCTTTGTAGAGGATAGGATTAAAACAGTAAGACCCTCAGTTGAGATCAAAAATAGAATTAAATAATTTCTTGAATTATAAAATTAGCAAAATACTAGTATTCACTTAAACATTTTTCATTCTATTTTTTTGAAAAATATTGTGATTTGGCATAAACCCGAGTAATTACTCTTACAAATTATTTGAACTACAAGGGAAGCTATTTCTGGGCTTACATTATAAAAATTAAGTAAGATCTAAGAGTCATTTCTTCAAGTCAAAATAATTAAAGACATTTGTGTCTCCTGTTTTTCTTTCTGGAACAAATGGGAAGGAATGTATCTTTGTCTGCTCTAGCTCCAAAATTACATTTAGATGTGTTTGCCCACTTCCTTGTTCACGAAGGAGTGAACAGTGTCTAATAGATCTTAGCATCCTTAGCATTTGATTTGAGGTGAGGGTGCTGAAATTAGGGTTCTGAAATTATTCTCCACTCCTTAGCCAAACAGCATCTGAACTGAGTAGCATTTAATGTTAATAACAGTGTTTTGTTTCTTTTACACTCTACTAATATTTAACACCCAATGAAATATTCATGTATAAAGAAGGCTAGTTTCTTGAAAATGAAAAGTACGAAAACTCAAACATCTCCTTAGGTGAAACCATGCACCAAGATAACTTCTTATCACTTGATAGGGAAAAAAAATACATAAAAGAATCATGTTTATTGTCCACATTAATTAATAATATAAATTATTATTAAATTGAATTCCCCAGGGATTCTCAGTAGATCCTTATTAAGCCTATGTAACTGTATGTGAATATACAGTCTTCTTTATAAACTAGATAAATGCCTTATTTTTATTTCCTAGAAATGTTCAATAATGAGAATCTAATAAAATATCCAGATATTCAAATTTTGATACATTTTAAGTCAATCCCATCTTCATACTGTTCTGACAGGCCTGCTAATGAGCATCCTTAACCTCTAAGTTCCGTGAAATTTGGCCAATTCTGAAAATATAATTTCCCAAGGACAACCATATTTTTCATTCCATTAGTGGATTACAAAGTGTTTTGCATCACTATGCCAAATATCACACAGACCTTGAGTGCTCCTAATCTCTCCCTGATTAGACAAAATTCAGATGAGACTGGGGCAGAGCGGAGGGCCTTGGATTCTAATCCCAGACTGCAGGACACTCAGTTCCTGAGCCCAGTCTATGGACCGAGGAGCGCAGACTACACCCTGGTGAGGGTCTTTTCCAGCTCTAACAGATGTGAGGCTACAATCAACCCTTTTACAGTGTGAAGAAATAAATGACAACATTACAATGAAAAAAACCCTCTTACTGTTCCTGGAAGGATCCTTCACCACCGCGTTCGTCTGGGCCACGCTGTCTGCGAGCTTGTTGTAGTTCTTCTTCAGGCCGTCCAGGTCCCGGTGGAGCTCTCTAACATGTGCCAGCACGTCTTTAGCTGTGTCGTTGGCTTCTCTGGCTTTGTCCTTAACGGCCTGAAGTTTAGCAGCTGTGTCTGTCAACAAGGGAGGGCAGGAGAAACAAGACAAAGGGTCTGGAGTCAGCGGCTTACTCCTGCTCCTCCACGTGAAGCTGTGGCCAGCTGGCCTCAGGGACACCTCTACCAAGGGAAAAGGCTGAACTTTGTCTCATACTGGTGTAGCAAATGAAGAAAGTGTTTTAGCTAAATTAAATTTTCTGAAGGACTTTTGCTATGAATACCTGATTAGTTCCTACCTCAGCAAAGTGATTACTTCTAAATTTTCATTGTATAAGGGCCTATTGTGATCTGCTGCTGAACACATTAAAGAGAGAAATTTACTCGTGTGAGCATCATCAAAACTAGGTTTAAGAGTTCATCTGCATTTCTGTAGGGATACAAAATGCATCCATTGCCATTTGAGGATAGAGAAACTTTTTTAGGTATGTTAGATCATGTGTTTGTGTATATATATTTTTACAGCATTGGGAATTTTCTGTGTACTTATTACCCTAGAGGTAACATAAAAATCTAAAAATTAATGAACATTCAAATTTTATATTTCCTGTGTTGTATAAATGTATACATTTGTCTCTTAACTATAATTTGTATGTAGAACATATATTCCCCCATAAATGTCTACTGGTATGTGTGCAAGTTAGTGGTTAAGACCATAGACTCTGAAGTCAAACTGTGGGGTTCCAATCTCATACATGTCACTTTTAATAATGGCCTTCAGTACCCCGATTCTCAGTTTATCACCTGTAAAATGGGTATAAAAATACTCCCAACTTTGTCAGATTAATATGAGTGTTATATATACTTAATGTAAGCATAAGTAATCACTGAATAAGTGTGTGTAATCTTTGTTATTGTTATTAAAAATATAAAAATTATGAAAACAATATCTCTAAAATAATATGTGCTTTCTGGAACTGACATCAAGCAATAATTACAAGTAGTTTTAATAGGTAGAAAGATATTACAGATCCGGTTTGATCACTTATGTTTTTGAAAGTTGAAATAGCAAGAAATTGAACTTTGTGGACAGATAACGGCCATTGGCTTTCATCTATTATGGTGGGTATATAAGAAATTGTGACTTTGGGGCAGTACATCATTAGCATTTTAGAGAATAGTGTCTATATGAGTTTATTCTTTCCTACTGATACAAGACTTCTTGGGCTGAAATTCAGAAGTCAATGCACTGAGCTTTCCATATACATGAGTTCTGCATTGTGGATTCAGATATTTGGGGAAAAAAGGATGGTTGAATTTGTACTGAATGCACATGAACATTTTTTCTTGTCATTATTACCTAAATGATGTAGTATAACAACTATTTACATAGCATTTACATTATATTAGAGATTCGAAATAATCTAGGAATAATTTAAAGTATATGGGAGGATGGAAGAAGGTTATATCATGTCATTTTATATCAAAGATATGAGCATCCAATGATTTTGGTATCTGTAGGGAGGGTTGAAAATGATCACCTGCCAATTCTAAGGGATGAAGGGTAGAATAATGAGATGTGTATATATTTATTTTATAATATATTCCTATGGATGCCAGCTATAAAGATGTACAGGATCAAACATCAGGAAGATTCATAGCAAATAGGATATCTTCAAGGCCTATAGTCATCAACCTGGCCATATATGATAAATTCATAGCCAATATATTATGCAATGGGAAAAATCTGAAAGCATTCCCCCTAAGGACTGGAACAAGATAAGGGTGGTCACTGCTATCACTTCTATTCAGCATAATACATCAGCCTAGGCAAAGAATTTATGAGTAGGTCTCCAAAAGCAATTATAACAGCAACAAAAATAAACATGACATGATTAAATTAAAAAGCTTCTGTACAATGAAGGAGATAATCACTGGAGCAAATAGACAACCTACCAAATGGGAGAAAATGTTCACAAGCTATATATCTGATAAGGACTGATAACCAGAATCCATAAAGAACTCAAACGAATATGTAAGAAAAGAACAAACAACCCTATTAAAAAGTGGACAAAACACATAAATAGAAGTTTTTTACAAAGAGATAGATAAAAGGCCAACAAACATGAAAAAATGCTAACCATCACTGATTATTAAGGAAATGCACACTGAGATATCACAATAACCCTATTGAATGGTTGAGATATCACAATAACTCTATTGTCATTATTACCTAAATGATGTAGTAAAACAATTATTTACATAGCATTTACATTATATAAAACCACACTGAGATATCACAATAACCCTATTGGAATGGCTACTGTTAAAAAATCAAAATGCAGTAGAGGCTGGCGTGGATGTAGAGAGAAAGGAATGCTTATACACTGTTGTGGAACTTCAGATTAGCACAACTTCTATAAAAACAGTATAGAGAGTTCTCAAAGGAATGAAAATAGACCGACCTACCATTTGACCTAGCAATCCCACTATTGGGTATGTACCCAAAGGAAAATAAAGTCATTTTATCAAAAAGATACTTGCACTCAAATGTTTATTGTAGCACAGTTCACAACTGCAAAGATGTGGAATCAACCTAAGTGCCATCAATTTAAGAGTGGACTCTTTCTCTCCCTCTCTCTCTCTATATATATATATCCACAAACACACCATGGAGTATTACTCAGCCATAAAAAGAAATGAATTCATGTCTTTTGCAGCAATTTGGATGGCATTGAAGACCCTAAGTGAGGCAATTCAGGAATAGAAAAACAATTACCACATATACTCTCTAAGAATTTGGAACAAATCAATGGACACAGAGAGAAGTAAAAGTCCTTGGAAATCAAGGCGGGGGGAGATGGGGCGTAACTACCAACCTAACAGGTACAATGGACATTATTTGGGTGTTGGGTACACTAATAGTCTTCACTTAAGCATCATAAAGGCCATCCATGAAAGAAAAACATCTGTGCCCCTTAATATTTTGAAATTAGAAAAAAAAAGTTGTAAAAGTTAACAGCATTTTTCAAAAGCTCAGGTCAGCTGACACAGTGTGCGGCAGCCTGAATGCTTACCATTTGGAATGGCTGATAACTTTCCCAAGGTGTCATTCAAAGCTCTCAGGAGATCTTCATTTCTTACATCAGCATTTTCTAACCTGGCTTTTAAGCCATTAAGCTGGTCATCATTTTCTGTGAATAGAAAACAAACAAACAAAAAAGATAAAAAAATTTTAATTATCTCTGAGCTTAGAGATGGTGTGTCATTTTAAGTAATTTTGATATGAAATTAGTAAAGAGCAAAAAAGAACTTTATTTAATTTACTGGTGTCTACCAATAAGTATATCTCTAATAATAATATTAGCTATGTGTTTTTATGACCCTTGGACACTTTAAAATTGTCAACCATGGTATTTCTTCTTGGCATCTGATCTTTATCTGACTTAAGTTGATGGCTTTCTATAGAGAGGAAACCTCCAAAAAATCCATCTTTTTACATTTAAATGATGCCCTTATGACATCACTCCCATTAAGTTCACTTATCTATAAAATTTTATTTCCAAAATAAATCACTGGATTAGCTTTTCTATAAATCTCAGATACGATTATATTACATGTGAGAAGAATCTCCCAACTTCAGCAAATACTGCTTATTAATATTTATCTAAACAGAAACAAAAATCAAAGGAATGCAAAAACAACTTTTAGCGCATGTCTGATAAAACTGCCAGTTTCTTCATAGGGAAAACACTATTTATACAAATTGCATCAAATAGACTTTACACAGGTTTTTCTTGTCAAAGACTTTGATATACTTTCTTTAGTATTCAAAAATACAATTTGCTAGAGATAACTTAATATTATAGGTTTAAATCTTCTAGCTTCTTTTGGCCAGTTCTTAGTATCCTTTAAACTGTAGGTTAGTTTATATGATAGTAGAAATTAAACAGTTTACAGTGTAGTGTAACAGTGTAAAGAGGAACAGTTCTGAAGTCATCAAGGGGAAAGAAAATAAAGACCACATCTGCTGATATAAGAATGTAAGGCTAGGCAGGCACAGTGGCTCACGCCTGTAATCCTAGCAGGGGGAGGCTGGGGGAGGGGGGAGGATCCCTTGAGGTAGGACCAGCCTGAGCAAGAGGGAGACTCCATCTCTACTAAAAATAAAAAATTAGTTGGTGAGAGGAGGCATCATAGTGGGTGCCTGTAGTCTCAGCTACTGCAGAGGCTGAACCAGGAGGATCACTTGAACCCAGAAGTCTGAGGTTGCTGTGAGCTAGGCTGATGCCATGGCACTGTAGCCTGGGCAACAGAGAGAGATTCTGTCCATATATATATATGTTTAGAAATCTTACTTAGGTAGGCATCAAATTGCAAATGTACCTTAAGATTGAAATGGAATTCATCTGTCTTATTTTCCTTATATCATTTATTAGTGCCAAGTAAATTGAAAAAAATACAAACATATAAACAGAATATGCTTTCCCCATTATTCTTTACCTCCCTGTACTGGATAAAACATGCCATTTCTTGAACACATCTTCAATTGTTTAGTATGCTAAAATATTTGTTCCTCCACAGAAATGGAAAATGTAAATAAGAGACAGAGTCCGTAACTAACAAGGGGCATTGAGATCAGGAAAGAGAAGGTGCTCTGGTCCCCCCTGGACAGGACCTGCCAGTTTTAGTAACAGTAATGGGTGACAGGACTGAGTGAGGGCACTGTGTGCGACACTCAGTGTTGGTCAATTTCAGTAGATTTCACTTACTATAAACAAGAACACTTCTATGCTATCACCATCTCCAATTTCCAAGTGAGGAAATTGAGGTTTAGAAAATTTAAGTAAATTTCTTAAGGTTGCCTGGTTAATAAATGGCAACGTTGGGACTCTAAGGCACCCAGACTCACAGCAGCAATGATGCTGCCCGTACTACAGACTGCTCGTCAAATCACGGGTTAGCAGAGGGTATTAGATGGCAGTGCCACTCCTAATTCCTCCCAGACCCTTAACCCTTTTTTCTCTTCCTCCTTTTCCTTAAAAAAAAAAAAAATTGGTCACAGTTGCAGAAATCAGAGGAGCTTCACCAAAACAACATATGTATTGAAATTAGAATCATTCAGAGGGGATTAGCAGCGTCCGTGTGCAAAAATGACAGGCAAATGTATAAAGTGTTCCGTATATTTAGAGATAATGGGCAAAATAGGTAGTTGACAATATAATAAATAGAAATAATTATTGCATTAAAACATCATTGTTAAAGAACTGTAAAGCAAAGGAACAGTGAGATATTATTTGCCATCTATCAGATTGGGGAAAAGTAAGCGTCTGGTAAAGAGTGCTGGTCGAAGTATAAATTGAAGCCTTTTTTAAAAGAGAAATTTAATAATTTTTTAGAATTTAAATTGATTTGTATTTGTCCCAGCAATTCTACTCCTAGAAATTTACCCTATGATATACTTGTAAAAGATATATTTAGGGGGATATTCATTAGATCCTTATTTGTAATAGAACAAGGGGAAATTAAAAATATCCAACATTAGGGTACTGCTTGTATCAATGTAAGGGGTCCATACAATGATATATATACACATACATATGCAATCTTTATATACAATGGCATATATACACACACACACATACACACAATGACATATATATGCAATCTTTAAAAAAATTAGATGAGCCAGGCATGGTGGCTCATGCCTATAATCCTAGCACTCTGGAAGGCTGAGGTGGGTGGGTTGCTTGAGCTTAAGAGTTTAAGATTAGCCTGAGCAAGAGCCAGACCCCCTCTCTACTAAAAAGAAAAATTAGTCAGGCATTGTGGCGGGCACCTATAGTCTCAGCCCCTTGGGAGGCTGAGGCAGGAAGATCGCTTGAGCCCAAGAGTTTGAGGTTATTGTGAGCTGTAAAGTCACCGCACTCTACAGGATGACAGAGTGAGACTCTACTTAAAAAAAAAAATAGAAGAGTAGCTGTGGATATTAAAGGATACTTAAAACCTTTCCATGAAAATAAGCAAGGTGCACAATGTATATAAAAATTTGATAGGGTGGGAGCTGGTGGGCACTGGGTAGAGAAAAATATAATACTAAAAAGCTGTGCAGTGGGTGGTAACTAGAAGTACCACCTACATACTCCTAAGCTCTTATTTTGGGCAGGCCATTTTCCTACAAGCACAACTGAGTGAATACAATGGATGATCACTTGTTCACATCAAAACACATGGCCTGCCGAGAAACAGAAAGAGTACGACCTGCGCTGTTGGCAGAGCCTGTACTCCATGAGGAAACCTGTCAGAGCAGGTGAACAAACACAATAATAACAAAAAGTGTTGGATGTCTTTCAATATAGGATTGGAATAGAAAAATCATTATGTCTGAGGAAGTCTGGCATAGGATTGGATGGTGGCATGAAGAATGATGTACTAAAACCTCTCACTTTATATCTGGTTGTGCTGGTTAAACTGTTTTCTCTGTGTAGACACATATATTTCTATTCTTTTTTTTTTTTTTTTTGCAGTTTTGGCTGGGGCTGGGCTTGAACTCATCACCCTCGGTATATGGGGCCAGCACCCTACTTCTTGAGCCACAGACACTGTCCTATTTCTATTTTTTTATTTTAAAGAATTTACTGAAGCACCCTGGGCTGGGGAAGAGTATTATTCACCATCTTGGTACTAGCCAACACAGGGACTGTTATTTTCATTATTTTCATCATTTCCCTGGTACCCAGAGAGGCCAGATCACGAAAGAAGTTACCCTGTACAATACAGCCAGAGCAGTCCTGATTTGATTGTGTGCCCACCCCTTTCTGATATAGTGCATGCCCTTACAGCAGCTATGCAGGTCACTGGCAGCTGGAAAACACCCCTCGCCTTTATTACCCTGTTTGGAAGAATAGCAAAGGGAAAGGCAGACAGAGGTTTTCTCAGCTCTCAGTGTCTGGATGTGAACAAGACTATGAACGTATTAATTAATGACCTGCTCCATTTCATATAAAGAGTTTTATAGGCAGACTGATTAAACCACCATCACACTACAGGGTCGACTCAAACAAGCACATAACATGAAGGTGTCTGCTTCTAGGTCCCAAGACAAAGATCTCACATCACTTAAAAACAAAGCATAAAGGATTCCAGCGAAGCACAGCTCTAAAACACCAATATGTCCATTTCAGTCACTAATATATTATCATTTTCAATTCAAGTTCCCTAGAATATACTTGCCAAGTAATTGAATTTTCTCCTCTATCAATCACAATTCATCTTTCTTTTCATACCTCTGTTATTTTTACCATTTGCACTAAAATAAGACCTTTGGATAGGTTACCAAAAGTCTACTTTCTGTAATAAAGCCAGTCTGATTATGACTGTGATATCTAAACAAATTCCTTGCCAAGAAAGAGTTGATCCTTTGAAATTAATTTGAAAGTCTTCATCAGTTAAGAAAATGAAACTATAGAAATTTTATTTCTTAGCTTCTTGATTGGATTGGATTTTTTAAATAATGAAGCATTCAAATGTTCTGGCAAGTAAAGATATTCATGTGCAGGGAAAAAATCATTAATTCCAAGGGCATCCCTGCGCTGGTACTATTTTCTACTTTCTGATAGCAAATCCTGGTTGAGCAATCAGGCCAATTATTCAGAAAAAAGACTGACCTGAAAAATATTTTTACTGCTGCCTGTCCAAGTTCTAAAGCAACAAGTTTGTTTCTCAGGGCTTTCTATACTAAAGAGTTAATACTTGTGTATATTCTGACTCTATCCTGATTGCTACATTTTAGTTATTTAACTCTGATCCTTCTTCATTTATCCTTTCTTACATTGATCATTTTTTTCTAAAGTAGTTTCTGGAATTTCTCAAGCCAAATCTGAATATCTTATAACTTTGGCCATAGAATTAGGTGAGCGGAAGTGGTGAACAGAGATGGACTGCGGATTTTTAAATGAAGAACTTTCAGAAGAACCTCGAAGAAAACTTAGAAAAATAAGCCTTCTGAGGCTGGTTTTAAATAAAAGGCATAAAAGACATCGTGTAATTCATAACCACAACGTAGGTCCTGTTTGAACTGTTACGTGGCTAAGGAAACAGAATTTTGACAGTTGCAAGAAAATTCAAAGTAATTTTTTACCTGTAATTTCCAGAAAACAAGAAGATGAGATTTATGATCCACAACTATATTTTACAGATTCCTTCTTCGTAATCCTTCAGCTCTCCTCATACTCCATAGCTGTAGCCTGCATTATTTTCTCTACCTTATTCCTAAAAATCACATCCGCCAAACCTCAAAGGCCGCTCACACACACTGGCTCTCCCCTTCTCATCTCTTCAAGTAAGAGAAGATAAATCTCCAGGAGTGAATTTGGCAAAGACAGGACCTGTACGGTGGGAGAGGGTGGCCGCGGCAGCAAGGGTCGCCTGTGAGCACACGGCAGCATCATTTCCCTGGTCACGTGCCCACTGAAATTGTACAAGATAGACACGTCCAGAGTGGAGCTCACTACGCAGAGTTGCACAGCACTTCCACTAATGAGAAGCAGTTTCTCATGTTTACCACGGAGCTGGGACTCATGAAAGTTTTAAGATAACACTGTGTTATGGTCTCTTTTTCCCTTCCAAGAAACAGTCGACAGTGTCCTTTCTGATTCGCCCGTGCAGGTTTCTACTGGCTCTGCTTGTTGGTGTTTCTGGAAGGGCTTCGTCTGTCTCTGTCAGCACGGACTTTATGTTTCTCAAAACTTTCATAACAACCTACGCAGCTGGCATGGTGCTAAATACAGCTTAGGGTTTAAGTTATATTAGATCTTTTGTCTATCATGGAGCTGTTTTATGTAAGATCACAAAATAAAGCAATTACACATTATTTCTTTAATCATTAATAACGCCTTCTTTTAGAGAATTCTAGTCATTAAAAAGTAGTACGTTGTAATGAAGCCACTGCAGGGCACCAAGTTGGATGACACGCCTTCAATTGCTATTTCTGTCCATGTTACATGTGGAAAATGAAGAGAACAGCTTCCTTCTGATGTAAGGACTGATGTAAGAACTACCATGGGAGACAGATGAGACACAAGGGATTTCCCAGGGAGTCCAGGGTAATTCATTCATGTTGGTTTGACAATTGCCCTGGTTTGTTTTTCTAGTTTTTGATAAAGTTATTTATGACTTTATTTTTTCTTTAATTAAACTATTTGGCCCCAAACCTAAGATTATTTCCTTTTTATATTTCCTAAGAATATGTACAATGTACATCCCTGACTTTCCAACTAAATATCAGGATGATTTTATCATTTTTAATAAAAATATTTAATTGGACTATTCAATTCAATCCGGTTAAGTTGCTCAGATCAATTTTTGATTTTTATTAATATGAATAAATATGAACAAGTAAATGCCCCGGGTGAACCCCTCATCTACGAGGGTGAAATTTATAGATCTGCTATTAGTTTTGAAAGGATCTGGTGAACCGGCGTCTCCGCCAAACTGCCACCTGGGTAACATTTCTGATGGGCTTGTTCCCTTTCACGACGTGTGTCTTGTGAGCTGTGACTTGTTCAAACTCATTATCACTTCTCATTTGTCCTTTCTCCAGAAAGTGAAAGAATAATCCTCTCTTAAAAATTTCCTTGTAGAAAAAATTGAATTAATCCATTAAATCTCTATTTTCTACAAATGTGCTTCATTTCTCATTCTGGAGGTCCCTTCTGAATTAGAGGCTACGTTACCTCTGCGGTGTATCTGCCTGTGGTTCTGAAGCCAAAAGTTTGAGATCGACCTGAAATCTGTATGTGGTTCTGTGAAAACTTGATTTTGATCTTCTAAGTGACTTCTGCTAGTCTTTAGTATTCACCCACTCATTCATTTTTCAAGCATATTTTTAGGGCCACAATGGTAACATACCACCCTCTGGACTATGGCAGAAGTTTGGTGTTTTTGTCCGGCGGTGGTTACAAACATCAGCTTTGGAGCCAGATGGCCTTAGCTAAACTTTTGACTCCACTATGTAGCTGATGTGGGACTTTGAGAAGTTCATGTGCCATCTCTGAGTCTCATTTTTATCATCCCTGAAGTGGAGACCATGATATCTACTACATAGGGAAGTTGTAAGGAAAAAGAACTGTATCATATATAAATTATTTAGGGTTCCCAGCATGCTATTTGGGGTAAGATTTAGGGGGTCCTCTCTACGCAAAAATCTAGGTTTGTCTCCTCAGTTGCCTGAGCAACTGCTCTTAAATAATTCACACATCAGCGACAACAGACCTTTTAGACTCTAAGAGTATGTTTCTATTTTTTTTAAGCAATTTTTACAAAACAATGGACAAAGTTTCAAAACTAAATAGTACCAAAGGACTCTCAATAAAATTGGTAGCTTGCTGTCTCAGCCCCTGCAACGCCTGCTTTATTTTAAACCTTTGTAGCTGTTCCTGCTGTAATATGCCTTCCTTATACAACTAAAACATGTTTACACTGTTAATTATTGGTAGTTTGACTCTATGTTATCTCTTGATGCCACTATATAATAATTGGTAAGGATTTGGTTTTCTTCTATGCCTACTCTCTGAACTCCTCCTTTCAAGATGGTTGACATTTTAGGTAAATCAATGCAAATAGTCTATCTTGCCCTGGCCCAGTGTTTACATCTTTTTTTTTTGAGACAGAGCCTCAAGCTGTCACCCAGGGTAGAGTGCTGTGGCATCACAGCTCATAGCAACCTCCAACTCCTGGGCTCAAGTGAGTCTCCTGCCTCCGCCTCCCAAGTAGCTGGGACCACAGGCGCCCGCCACAACACCCGGCTGTTTTTTTGGTTGCAGCCGTCATTGTTGTTTTGGCGGGCGCGGGCTGGATTTGAACCTGCCACCTTAGGTGTATGTGGCTGGCGCCTTAGCCGCTTGAGCCACAGGTGCCAAACCTGTTAACATCTTTATTGTATACTGTCTACTCTCAAGCCAAGTGATGTACTGTGGTTAAATTTCCTTTCATATATCTTTTTAAATTTTTCCTTGGAAAGTGTTTTAAAACACAACTATCAATGATTGTAATTGGAATGTAGGCTGGGAGAGCCTCTTCCTCTAAAGCATGAACACAATCTGGATAGGTTAACCTTACTTTGACTCCATTAATTAATCCATCTCATCTACAAAATTTTGTGTATCACGTTTATGATAGAAGTAAAATGAACCCCTTTTTGGGTTTTTTGAACACAAGCTTTTCCTTAAATCTAAAGTGTTGATTTTGTTTCTTGTGAAACCTTGACCTGCCAACATTAGCTAAGAGAAACGGGAGGTACATACATGCTAATTTGTATACTTTCATTTACAAAGCACTCATTGATGGATGTAGAAAGTATTATTTGCTCGACGGAGAGATACATAAGAGAATTAGAAAATACAGCACCTATCGTTGGGGGGGCTATGACTTAGTGAAGACAGAGAGAAATAGAGTTGGAAGGTTTTCAAGAACAATCACAGAGTATTATATCAACAAGCACAGCATAATTGGACATATTTTGAAATGCGTATTCAGTATATGCATTTTTTTTTACAAATGCTCTTTTGAAACAATATATAGTAAAAATGTGACTAAGGTATTCTTAATGAAAAAAGTCCTATCTAAACTGGTTCTTCCAGAGGTATTATATATTATTAGTTAATAATATAATAAAGAGGATTAATAAAGAAGAGATCTAGGGGCTTTTCAAATAGGAGAAACCATGATGGTGGGTAGCTGGAGTAGAGTATGTCGGGCATTGGAGTCCTCGTGCAGCTCTCTGGGAGGGAGGAAGCTCATGGAGACCCCTGGCCTTGGGAGCAATGAAGTGTTCACATTTTATACAGCGCTGCACCCTAAGTCACAGAGTGCCTTACTGCAAATTTGGAAACTCCATCCATCCTGAAGACTCTTTACGAGCATCTGCTGGGAAATTCTTACATGACATTTACAGTGACACCCTGGGTAAATGAGGTGCTTTAGCGCTGTGCTGTGGTCTAGCCTACAATGGAAGGCAGTTCATATTCTGAAGCAGGGACAGATTTGACACTTGGAGAAGGACCATCCTGGTAGTGGTGCATGGGCCTGAGAGAAGACTACCTGTGAGACTGCCATCAGACAAACTGACGACAGGGCAGCAGCTTAGTTGGGTGGCAGCAGCAGTTGTTGTGGAAACAAAAGGACAGGTGTGAAAAATGAAAGATAAAAGGGATTTGGCAGGATTTGGAGACAGATTGGATGTGGAAGGTGACACAGAGAAAGGAGTCAAAAATAACAAAGCTGCGAGACAGAGGAAAGTTTTTTGCAAAACAAACAATAAAAAAAGAAGACGGAAATAGAGATGACCAGAATAATGTATTGTCCATTCCGGATGATGATATAATCATCTTCTGTGCAATGTGTATCACTTTTATGATAGAAGTAAAATGAAAAATAATTTAACATTAGTGTATTCAAATTGTTAGTGTTTCCCTTAAAAAATCATGTTTAACATACGTTAATATTTTCCTTAAAAACAAATCACATTTAACAAACAATTTACCAAATCCCATAACATATGAGGACTCTATACATTTTATTGTCATTAATTTTATGCCATTATATGATATTTTCATCTTTGGATATTTTAAAAACATTAGAGGTACAATTTCCCTCCAGTCACTTTACCATACTTTTACATCTTCTTGTATAATACTTTGTCTTCTAAAGATCAACATTTCTAAAGACCTTGTCCCCTAAATGGACCTAAAGACCCAGGGCAGGACCTTGAGAGCTGGGTAGGGAGAAAGAGAATCTGAGCCAGAAATAAAGGCAAATGAAACTACGACTGTATTCCTCTCCCAGGCTGCCAACCAAATGGTTGGATGAGGGTGCCATACCCTGTGTTTAGAGTTATTTTTTAAACCCTTCCAATTCTCTACATTTTCTGGGCAATAATTGAGCGTAGTGACAATGATTAGAGATGGCATCTCTTTGTGTTTCTGTCTTTCCCTTTACCTGTCAGCGGTCACGTATTTGGGATGTGTTTTTATACCTGATGATCTGTTTTGCACAGATATATACTAAAGGGACCATGCATGGGGGCCTCAGAGATCTGTCACTGTGTTTTATAGGGAGACAGTTTACTGAGCAACTTGGTTCTAGTCTACAGGTGCCAAATTCAATCTTGTTCGCAATGGGCTTAGGTACGTGCTTTCTCCTGCTAGACAGAGTGTCACAGAATATGCCTCAGGAAAGGAGGGAAGGGGTTCTTGCCCGGTGGCAAGTTCTTCAAAGATTTAGTGTATCAGGATAGAGGGGAGGTCCCTCTGCTGTCAGTAGAGTGAAAAACTAGAAGGACCAGGCAGCAGCCCCATATTTGGCTCCTCTAGAGAGCAAGCTGACCACGGGCCAGTAAGGAAGTATGGGAGGATTGTAACACCTTTAAGTGAGACATGTACTCTCTGGTGTAAAACAGGCCTCCCCTCATGTTATGTCTCAGGCTCTTCAAGGCATTATTTATCTTGGGTTTAGACAAATGTATTTGCATAAAACCCCACAGAATCCCAGATTCTGATTCTATACAAGCAACAAAGCCCAGCTGTGTTTTTAGCTGTAATCTCCCCTCCTTGTTTTTATCAAACGGGTCTTTGCCTCGTGTGAAGATGATAGAGAGGAACCTTCTGAAAGTTTGCTTCTTGTCCTCTACTCACGTGGTGGGGTTGGGATGACCAACTACATCTCACCCCTAGGGAAAATAGTCTGCCCTTCTATGTTTGCCACTGTTTTCCCATTTTCTGTTTCTCCTCCAAATCCAAGCCCATCCTGGTTTTATTTTCTTGATTTTCACTGTTCCCACTCCAGAGGAGGAACCGTAATTCTGTATGAGGGATCGGCAATCTCGATGGGTGACGACTGCTTTGTTTTCTGGACCACAGCAGGCCAGTAGGGGACTCAGCCTTAATTTCACCCATTTTCTCTAACCTTGTTTTTGACATTGGAGCAGATTCTGTCTTTCTCATGCCTACCCGTGGAAAAACTGATTCAGCCCAATGGGAGTATGTGAGTTCAAAAGAGATGATGTCTTTAAAGATAAAAGAATGCCTTAATCAAAATTTAACTCTTAGGTCACATTTTGATTTATCTCCTGTTTATTCTGTGTCTAATATAAAATAATACCATAGCATCTCACCGGGTTAGTAATTGTATGTGGATTATCTCCATAATAGCACCCCCTTTCTGATACATTTGTCTGGATTGAATGGCTGTTTAAAAGACCATGATATAGAAGGAAAGTGGCAATTGGTTTGATAAAAATTAATGACTGGAATAATGCTTGGGAGTAGTCTGGACAGCACTGTTACATCAAAGCCATACACGGATTCATCATTCTTGAGCTTGTGAACAGATTTTTATATCTCACGTGAGAGTGACTCATTTAACAGAAGTATTATCTACTTTTTCTTTAGTGATTAAGTAATTACACCGATCTTAGGCAGAGACAAAAGTTAGGAGAAAATTAAGAAGGAAATAAAGTGTATCATTTTAAAATCTTAGCATCCTCGGGTTTTTCACACGCCATCCTCTCCTCCTTCCTTGCCTCGTACACATTCTGGTTATTTTATTGAAAAACACATCTTCTCCCTCTGCCAAGTCATAGGACTACCCAGTAGTATCAATTTATCTTCTAACTCTTTTCCTCATCCATTCTGTAGCGAGTCTCCTATCCATCAACAAAATGATTTTTATCTCCGCAGACTTTCAATCAGTGCCGGGTGGCCTGGCTTCCCATCTCACACTTGTGCAAGGGCAAATTTACTTTTAACAGATGTATATTCAAAAATCAAAAAGCAAAACAAATTGCTCCTGGCAAGTTTAGACTCCCTCAAAGCAAGGAGAGCGTAAAAATGGCAGGGAAGCGGTGCTAAGTCATTTACGGCTAAAGCTCATGAACTGACCCAACTGTATTGAATTGGACCAAGCCACACATGAGAAATATGGAGGGATACTGGCCCCACCATTTTTATTCCTTCTAACTCCAGCCACCACAGAGAGAGAAATGACTAAATCTCTGTTTTAATAGCTGCTGTCAAGAGTGTTGCTCTGTAGGGCCTATTTCAGCAGCTCCTGATGGTAATATATGGCATTTCCCTGATTAACAGCCATTTTATAACCTGTGTAATTGGCGACAAATCAGGGGAATGTCATAATGTAGCAAGAAAACATCCCCATCTCCGTCACAGCCTTGGCTTGGTTTTCTGCAGGAATTATTACTTGAGTAGCTGGTGGGTTTTCATTACTTTAAATAATGTACTACCTGAACTACAAAAAAAGACATGGAAACTAATGAATATTCCGGTTTCCTAACCCTTTCGACCATGCCTGTCCTTACATTTCTTTTTCCCTTGGGGGGAAAAAAAATGCCTGAAAATGGAATTCTTTCTTCCTTTTGATAATTCCAGTATGTGTGGGGAAACAGAGGCAAGAGTAGAGCCAAGAGGACAGTATAAGGTGCTCAGCTCAGTGGGACATTTAAAGGAGCACCAAACTCAAACTCAGCAATCAAGATAAAGACATTTTCATGCAATATATTTTAAAAACCAAAAATAATGCATAAAGCAAGACATACGATGAGCAAAATATAAAGATCTTGAGACAGGCTCTGCCCTTGCACTTGCACGATGCACCTCACCCCCTTTTCAGTCCCAGCCATGAGCAAACGTATCAGTGAGGAAGGAGTGAGCACAGAGCAAGAGGATCAAGTCCGCTCGTCCAATAGGAAAACGGCTTTGGGCTCTTTAGAGTCACTCTACAGATTGTAATAAGAGCTGCCTCCCATGCAGAACTATGTTTGTAGGAAGTTTAATTTCCCCTGCAACACATAGTCCAAAGCATTTTACTACCCAAATGCCCCAGTTGTAATGGAGATTGAACTTGCAGTTCCATATCAGCCTCTATTGGAGACCAAAGCATACCAAATATAAGGTATTTATCTGAGAGAAGTTCTCACTCTGTCACCAAGGCTAGAGTGCATTGGTCTGATTGTAGCTCCTTGCAGCCTCAAACTTCCAAGCTCAAGCAATCTTCCTGCTTTGGTCTCCCACAAATCTAGGACTATAGGTGTGTGCCACCACGTTGAGATGGGGTCTTTCTGTGTTGCCCAGGCCAGTCTCAAACTGCTTATGTCAAACAATCCTCCTGCCTTGGCCTCCCAAAGTGCTAAGGTGTAAGCCACTGAGCCTGGCCCAAATATAAATGATTTTTAAACTTCTTTCTCTTCTAAGATATGTAAGATAAGTAAAGACTAGCACCATTCTTTCATTTAAAAAATAACTAGTTTCAAATTTGAGCTCGTCACTATGATATATACTGGACATACAAAGTTAAAAAGATCCTGTATCTTTTCTCAAGAAGATGGGACACTAAAAATATGTGCATCTGGTCCTTATCAATAAAAAGTGTAAAAAATAAAAATAAAAGAAGATGGAATACTACGTATTCCATGGCTGTAGTGGTTCGATGAATCTATGAGAAAGGTATACCTAGAGATGGGAGTAAAAGTCAGATGTCGTATTAAGTTTCCTGGAGAAGATGACATTGGAGCTAAATCTAGAAGGTCTGGTAGGAGACAGATCAAGAAGAGGGCTGGGGGATGAGGCATACTAAGGAGAATAAATAACACTGTGAAAACATGGAATTTTAAAATAGTAGCATGTTTCAGAGGGATCATGGATATGTAGGTAAGGTGGGAGAGATAGATGAAAGCCAGGAAATGGTAAGAAATGAAACCAGGGAGAGAGAAATGGGAAGCAATTCCAATGAGAAACGGGAGATACGCTTGAATGAAATAAGAAACGTAACAGCTGACATAGAGAGCAGTCACATTAAATAACATTCTCAACACAAAACCCATCGTTCATCAGGGTGGATATTTCATGCACTTTGATCCTTTAATTGGAAACAAATACCAGACAAAAAAGTATTAAGAAGATCTGGAAACTTTCGGAAAGTGACACCCACGGACAAAACTGAAAGTTTTACCAAGATGTTTACACCACATCAGCTTGACTTTTCCTTTGTAACTTTCTTTCTTTTTTTTTTTTTTTTTTAGATAGATACAGATATCATGGTTTATTAATCCATTCATGGTTGACAGGCACTTGGGTTGTTCATACATTTTTGCAATTGATAGTGAATTGAGCTTTTATATACATTTTTTCTTCTGAAGCTAAAACAGCCAAGTTTGGTGCTCTTAAAGCCGTCACACACTAAGAGTTACTTTAGCTATAGGTGAAGTGATGCTATAGGAATTTAGGCTTCAAAATTATGAAATCTATCTACTGCAAAATGAGATATGAAGGCAAAATCTTAAAAAATTGGTAAGAAAATTTACTTGTATTGTTAAATCCAGGTGACAGAATGATCACAAAATAAGTCATAAATAAATAATTAAAAACGAATTAAATTCTCCAACAGTGTGATCTACTATCCTACCAATCACAGTGCAATTAACTAAATATAAAAAATAAACATCGGCCACACTAACCTTTGACATCATTTGCTAACTTCTTGGCTTCGTTAAGAACTCCAAAGCTTTTCTGAAGAGAGCCTCTGGCACTTTCCTTTAATAAACCCTGAGGACCCGTTGCCTGCGAATGGAAAAAGAAGTGTCACATATCTATAACCATAAAAAAAAATGAAGTGGTGTTATCTGGAAGGCTGGCAGCAGGCAGAGTTTATTTCAGGAACAAGTTCTGGGCTGCAGATTTAAAATCACAAATTATCAGCACATATTTGATAATTAAAATGGAGGCTGTTTACTGGGAGATGAGAGGTAGGTATAGAGCAGAATCCTCGGAACTTCAGTGTTAAAAGGGAGGCAGGCAAGAGAGGCTGGCAAAGTGGCTGAGATGCCAAGGAGAAAAAGGAGAAATTAGGAGAGCAAGACATTACAGAAATTAACAGACACAGAAGTGAGCAACCCATGATGCCTTGCAGTGTTGCAAGAATGTAACTGATCAATGTTACCAAGGGCTACAGAAATCAAAGGACAAAAAACATCCACTGATTGTATCCCTAAGTACTTCCTTTCTAGTTGTGGAGTGAGTGGGGAGTGTTTCTTGTATCCCCTAGATGTTGAAATGAGGATGGACACTGCTCCTTTTTAAAATGCATCTCAAAGTACAATGGCAAAACACAATCCTCTCAATGACAATCTCTGAGCCACGATCTTCTAGCAAAGATGTTTTTGTTGAGGCTTAGATTAAAAAAGCTGACACCAAGATAATAGAATGATATGGGAACAGGAATGTTTAACTGGAATGTCTAGTTATCCATTTTTACCAGTGTTTGCTCCCCCGCAATCATTACATAAGTCATCTATACCAGGAGATAAATCAAACAGGATCTGATGTGCAAATTTTAAATTGGAAAAGTATCGCAGAGTGCAACAAGGGCTGAGGAATGCTAAACACTGCTGAAGTAATAAATCTGAACTCAGGTTATCCCAGGCATAACACTCTTTAATGACATCTGCAGTGCTTTCGTTACATTATTTTTATCAGTCACATTATTTGAGCATTAAACTAGGAAAGATTACAGAACTTTGTACTGCTCTGGTCAAATTTATTTTAGTGTGTTAGCTCAACAACTTTCATTTAAATAATCCATTGCTCACAGAACAGATTGATTGTACAATACTATGATATCTACTAAAGGACATATTGCTAACATCAACATAAATAAGAAAGGACGCCATACGTAGTACTTGAAAAATACAACCTTGACAAATTATTCTAGGGAAAACGGATGGTGTCTTCCTCTGGGAACACAGGAATTCTTAGTTATGCAGTTTCTCTTGGGAATTAGATGTAATAACATCACATGAGTGTTATTTATTTTAGAAAAAAAAAAGTAACGGTTGTTAAAATTAATGACACAAATCCAATGCATTTTACTCAAAAAAATAAGCCTCAGGTGACCTACTCAGATTCTATATTTATTCTAAATATACGCACTGTTCTTATTCCATCGGTTATAGGTTTTCTGAATCAAAACAGATTAGAGATAGGAAATCACAAAGAAAGGAGGTGTGAAGAGTCTCTAAATAGACACGTGAAAACAGCAGAAGAGACAGCTGCCAAACTGTCTGACAATGAGGAAAGAGAAGAGAAAACTAAAAAGTGAAGAGAAGAAAATTAAAAAGTCAAGAGAAGAATTTTTAAAGCTCAGGAGTCAGTCTAAGTCAGTGGTTCTCAACCTTCCTAATGCCATTACCCTTTAATACAGTTCCTCATGTTGTGGTGACCCCCAACCATAAAATTATTTTATTGCTATAATTTTAATTAATTTAATTGTTGCTATAATTTTATGACTGTGGGTCACCACAACATGAGGAACTATAATAAAGGGTCACAGCATTAAGAAGGTTGAGAACCACTGGTCTAAGTCAACTTATGCTACCGGGGTAACATAGGCCCCTGTAGGTGCCAACGTCATTACAGTAAAACCACTAAGGTTGGTACCCTGTGTCATCAAGATAGTATAGGTTATTTATCATACTAAATGAAACAAGAAAGAAAAGAAAAAAGAAAACAGCTTTCCCTATACCCTCTGGGTGTGAATTCCTTTTTATGAAAATTATAAATTAAATAACGAAATATGTGTTTATAATAAAATATGAACTGTTTATAAATAAATAAAACATAATCTGGGAGACATCTGAAAATCACAATTTTAAAGCTAAGCTTGGATGTGCAAAGTGGAGGCTTGGCGTTAAGGGAGGGAGAGAGAGTTGATTTGTTTTGCGTAAGAAAATAAAGGGAAAAGAGAAAGGAAAAGGGGAGACGGACCACACCACACTGTAAGAGGCCAAAGCTGGACTTGTGGAAATAGTTGAGGGGCTATGAACCAAAAATGACAAATGTTAACTTTTTATACTTCTTAATACTTTGCAACAGCTTTATTGAGGTATAACTTGGATAAATAAACTTTATATACTTAGAATGTACCATTTGATAGGTTTTGACAGATACACTCATGAGACCAGCACCGCAACGGAGAACACAGCTATCATTTCTTTTTAATCCCCCTCATTCTTCCTCGTCTTCCCTCCATGTCTAGACAAATACCTGTCTGCTTTCTATCACTATAGGTTTGCATTTGATAGAATTTTCTCTATATGGAATTATTTAATATGGACCACAAAAAAAATGTGGCCTGGCTTCTTTCACTTAATGTAATTTGCACATTTATCTATACTGTGTGTCAATTAATATTTGATTCCTTTTTTACAGACAGTAGTATTTCATCATGTTGATATTACACCTTTATGTACAAACCTTGGTATGAATATACGCCATCATCTCTCTTGGATCATACAGTCATTGTATGTTTAAGTTTTTTAAGAAACTACCAATCTGTTTCATAAGTATTGACACTATTTAAATTCCCACAAGTACTACGTGGGAGATCCATTCACCTATATCCTTGCTAATATGTGTGATAGTGGTGTTAAATTTTAGACATCTTAATAGGTCATCATTTTGGTTTTAGTCTGAATTTTCTTAATGATTAATGATATTTTTACATGCTTATTTGCCATTTTTTTCGGTGAATTATCTGCTTTAATCTTTTATAAGTTTATTGGGTTATTTGTTCTTACTATTGAGTGTTGAAAGATCTTTATGCATAATCTGGATATAAATCATTTTGCAGATGTGTAATTTAGAAACATATTCTCCTAGTTTGTGGCTTGTTGTTTCATTTTTTAAAAGTGTTTTTTTGAAGAGCAGAAGTTCTCGACTTTGGTGAAGTTTAATTTATCAAATATCTTTTCTTTTGATATTGATTTAAGAAGGATGGAATACATAAGTCATCTGAAACTGAAGTGTGTTTCTCTGTGTGTGTGTGGTGTGCGTGAAGGTTTTTAACGATAAATTCAATATCCTAATTAATATAGAACTCTCCAGGTTATTTCTGAATGAGTTTTGGATAGTTTAGGATTATCAAAGTATCAAAATTATTGAATTATTGGCATAAAGTTATTCATAATACTCTCTTAATATATTTTATTATCTGCAGAAGTTGTGAGTGACTTTAGTTAGTGACCTCTCTGATTTTTTTCTAATTAGTCCAGTTGGATGGTTATCAAGTTATTTATCTTCCCTCAGACACTGGTACAACAAAACTTGAACCCTTACTGAAAAGCATCTATCGATTAGACCTCTTTGTTGCAGAGTTTCTATCTTCTTGTGTTTCTGAATATCACCTACTTTTTGCTCTAGGCATCTTTTCTTTCCTGCTTTTTAGGAAACCAGTGATTTCTTGCTGGGCAACCACTCCTTGCTCAGATATAAAGAGATAAGAGGTATATGTGGGAGGGTAGAAGTTATAGTATAAACAGCACAAGGACAGGCAGGAAGGCAGGGAAATTAGATGTGTGGATGGCGAAGGACATAGTACAGTTCTATGGGACTGTAGAAGAAGTAAGGCCATTAGGTAAGAGACAGTGATTTCAGGAAGGTTTGATCGCTAATATAAGGAAACTGGGCAAGGTGCAATTTGGGACCATTGAAAGTGTCTGAGTAGGAGAGCGTGATCAGAACTGCAGTCCAGGAAGGTGAGCTGGGCAGCTGTGTGGTGGCTGTTGTAACAGTGTGGCCAGAGAAAAGACAGTAGTAACCTCAGGCAAGGGCTATGGCGTTGAGAAGTTTGGATTCAAGAGAGAGGGAGAGAAATAAGAGAGGCCTCAGTGTTTGGAGAAGCTCTCTAAAATATTAGTAAAGAGCTGATGGCATACAACTGTCAGTTATAAGCAGCCTGCCAACATCCAGGCTTCAAGTACAGGCTTTCCTTATGATAAGAGAATGGAAAACACTACCATGTTATGGATGAAAAAAATAGTCTCGACTCACTGGGATTTGGAGAGACCCTTTTCCGGCATTGCTTAGTAAGTTATTGAAGCACATCAACAATATCAGAACAGGTGATGAAGCAGCATTTTCCAAGCTAATTATACTTTATAAATATTCATAAGCATTGCCTCTGAGTTTCTGAGCTGTGTCTACGGCATATGTGAAATATAAATGAGATTCTTCGAGTTGCAGAATATTTCGTTTCTTGCCTTTTAGAGGTATTTTTATAAATAAGGACTTCTTTCTCTTCTGTGTGTACACATAGACATGCATACATATGCATGTGTAAACATAGGGAAACATTTTAATTACATCATGCCAAACAGAACCTGTTATTACATGTAAGTGCTGCATGTTTGTATTAGTTAATAATTATTTATGAAAATGTGAGGTGATTTAAGACTTCAGAGTAGGGAAAAAAATGAAATGAAAAAGTCTATGGAGATTTCATAGACAACCTGGCATTTAATTGGACTTTAATACGTGTTAGTTTTCTTCTTCCGACTACTTGTTAAATATTCATTATGACTCTGGCTAATGCATAACATTATTGATTTGATTAATAGATGGAGGAATTGATGTATTTACCTAACCAAAGTTTTTAGTTGTCTCAAGCACCCCAATAAGCTCCGAATATTCAAAACTGGAAAGACCATGCCACCTTTGCTAATGGAACTGGCATGGAGGGAGAGATAAATAAACAAAATCAGTTGATAAAAAAAGGTGATCACTGTCGCAGGGAGCGCAGAAACCCAAGTGTACGGCTGTCAGAGGAGGCGCTAGGAGGGGAGAAAAACGCCATGGTGAGACCCAAAGGTAAATTAGTTTATCAGACTGGCAAACTTGTATCCCAGTGGTTTATTTTCTTAAATAAGCAAGCTGAAGTTATTATTTACGTTGCCTTCTACATTCTACTTTGATTATTTTTCTAAATGTTCCTCAAATAACTTCTTTGTTAGAGATAAATGTTCTCAATGCCCCGAAAGAGGTGGCTGGGAGGGGAGAGGCAGAATATTTATTTTTGTTTTTGTTGTTTCTTTAAGAAAATTGTAACTGACAATTCATCAGCTTGGTTCATGACCTGTTCCATTTCTCTCTTTGTACGAAATGATTTATTTTAGAAGACAGGTCTTGCACATTTCCACAAGCATTAATGGGCTGAGATAATATGTAACTCAGATGGTTTTAAATTTGAAATCTTTTCAATAAAGAAAATTGTTCAAAATGTGCAGGGATATATATATATATATATATATATATACGCACATATAAAAATGATTGATGATTTGTTGTAATGTTTTTATGTAGAATATATATCAGAAGAAATTTATATTCTTGCAGGTTAGCCTACTGTTAAAAATCATGGATGATATTTTTATTATAATAAATTCTGAGAAAGAATGGTGGAACCTAGTCCCATATACATTTCAAAGATGTAATTTGTTAAGAATATTTTCAAAAATGTGTATGTGATGTTAATTGGTATGTTAAATAAAAAATAGTTATAAAAAATAGTTATAAAAAATTATCCATTTGTACAAAAATATTTGCATACAGAGGGTATGGATATATATACATACAAGAATATGAAGGCTACATATATACAAGAATGTCATAAAAGTAATTATTGTTAGTGGCTGGTATTATGTACATTGTATATTTGGTTCCTCTAGTTTTTCTTTTTATCCTATTTTTTATAGAATGAACATAACTGCTCAATGATAATTAAAAAGATCACATACAATTTTTAAATAAGGAAATCACTGTGTATTAATTTTATTTTTTTTATAAAGAGGTAACTTTATTCATTTTTTATATAATGACATATGTATTATTTATATAATAAAGGGCTTATTTGGAAACTTCTAACTTAGAATTTAAACTGATCCTGAATTTCTCATTAAACTCATTTACCTTGGAAGTTTTTTGTTTTGTTTTGGTTTGGTTTTTTCTGAGACAGAGTCTTACTTTGTTGCCTTTAGGGTACTGTGGCATCATAGCTCACAGCAACCTCAAACTCTTGGGTTCAAGTATTCCTCTTGCCTCAGCCTCCCAAGTAGCTGGGACCACAGGTGCCTGCCACAATGGCCAGCTATTTTTATTTTTTTGAGTATTTTTTTTTATTTTTCAAATTAATATGAGGGTATAATTTTTAGGTTACATTGTTCTCATTTCTAGAGTAAAGTTCCATTTGCAGAAGAGCCCCTCACCCAGGGGGCATGTTATACACCCCTACAATGTGCACATTAGGTGAGATCCCACCTCCTGCCCTCCCTCCTTCTGCTAAACGTCTTCCGCCTCCCTCCTTCCCTTTACCCCCAAACTAGACTGTTTTAGTGTTTTATTGTCTATGAGCATGTAATTGTTCATATATTGATTTCTTATTAGTATGGAATACATTGGATATTTATTTTTCCATTCTTGTGATACTTTACTAAGAAAAATGTATTTCAACTCCATCTAGGTAATGGTTGAATAATATTCCATGGTGTACACATACCACAGTTTGTTGATCTATTCATGGGTTGATGGGCACTTAGGTTGCTTCCATGACTTGATGACAATTATTAATTGTGGAGCTATAAACGTTTTAGTGCAAATTTCTTTGTGGTAAAATGATTTTTGTTCTTTTGGGTAGATACCTAGTAATGGTATTGCTGGGTTTACTTTTAGATCTTCAAGTATTCTCCAGGCTTCTCTCCAAAAAGGATGCACTGGTTTGCAATCTCACCAGCAGTGTGGAAGTGTTCCCTTCTCTCCACACCCAAGCCAGCCTTTGGTGTTTTGGCTCTTTGTGATGTGGGCTAAACTCGCTGGAGTTAGGTGATATTTTAGAGTGGTTTTGATTTGCATTTCTCTGATGATCAAAGATAATGAGCATTTTTTTCACATGTTTGTTGGCCATTCATCTGTCATCCTTGGAGAAGTTTCTGTGTATTGATTTTAAAGGGTTTTTTTTTTTTTTTTTTGAGACAGAGGCTCAAGCTGTCACCCTGGGTAGAGTGCCATGGCATCACAGTTCACAGCAACCTCTAACTCCTGGGCTCAAGCGAGTCTCCTGCCTCCACCTCCCAAGTAGCTGGGATTACAGGCACCCACCACAACACCTGGCTATTTTTTGGTTACAGCTGTCATTGTTTGGTGGGCCTGGGCTGGATTCAAACCCACCAGCTCAGGTGTACGTGGCTGGTGCCTTAGCCACATGAGCCATAGGCACTGAGCCGATTTTAAAGGTGTTTTAACATGAAATATACAGTTTTAAGTACTGTGGAATATTAAAATGAAGCAGTGTATAAAAAATGAGTCAAATATGACCCAAATGACCCAAGGAATAACCTTGATCAGAAATTGTAGGAAGGCTGCAGATCCCTGGCATTGTGGGATATATCCTAGGATGGCATAGGGATCAGTTGAATCCCTGGGAAGACTGAAAGCCACTGAGCTCACAAAGAAGACTCAGAGACAAAACAGGAAATCCCCCAAATTTCTCATGAGAATTGCGAATTTGGGACTATGAAATTTCGTGTTGCTGGAAACATCAAAAAAGATATCAGGGAGGATTTGAAAATACATAACTAAGTAAAAATTGGTTTTCCCTAATTATAGCATAACAGCCATAACTGCTATAGAAATTGTGTGTGTCACTAGCCTGCGGCAATGAGGCAGAAACTGGGGTGCCAGCTGGAAGCTAGAAGTACAGAGGGTGAACACTAACTGAAACCTTGATCTTGAGTAAAGGCAATGATTGGGAGTCTGCTGAGACAGAGTCCCTTTCCAGAGGTCTTAGAGCTTTCTCTCCTGTAATGTTGGCAATTTCTCCTCTTGATTATTCCACCTATGGGTAGAAATTCTGAAGAGCAGGTAGAATGGCACCAAGAATATTTCTGCCAGGAAGAAAAGCAGGCCAAATATACTGCATTTCAGCATCTTCCCCAACAGATTCTGTGTTTCTGACTGATGACACAGACCCTTTGATTTCTATCATTTTCTGTCCTGAATTTTGTAATATGTCTAATGTCAGATCATAAAATAAAAGTTTCTTTCCTTTAGTAGACTGTGACTCAAATGACAGTAAGGAAATCACTAAAGTCAGGGTGGCTTAACAAACACTATTTTCACACACAGGTTTCTTATTTCTCTATATGCATTAGATCCTCACCGACTTCTCCATATTTGCTACTGTGCAAATCATTTAATTCTCAGATAGTTGCTGAATTGCTGGTGTAGAAGAAAAAGTTCTCACTAGTTTTAGTCACAGATGGAAGTATCATATCAATTATAATTTTCTATCATTTATATCATTTTCTCAATAACACTACACTGATATGTAACTTCCAATAATGATAGATTTAAATAAAAAGCTAAAATTATTATTTGAAGGACTGGTATTTAATGGTTGACTGAATAAAATAGAAGGTCTATGAGCAGTAAAGTTTGCAATATGGCTAGCACCATATTATACTGGACCTTTTAAAATGCAATACATGGGTACTGTGTATTTTTTTCCTATTGTGCAGAAAGTAAAAAGTCAAAAATTACCTTGAAATTCATACTTTGAAGATGCTGAAAAAATAGTTCTACATTTTGTATAGAACCAGAAAAAAAAAAAAACCCAAATGGTTAACACAATTCTACAAAATAAGAACAAATCTGGAAATATCACTTTATAAGTCTATAGTGATCAAAATTATAGGCACCAGTATATTGTTGGCATAAAAAATGAGACATAGATCTATGGAACAGAACAGAGAATCTAGAGATGAAACCAATCATATATTGCCATCTGATCTTTGACAAAGCTAACAAAAGCAAACATTGATGAAAGAATCCCCAGTCAATAAAGGGTGATGGGAGAACTGGTTAGTCACGTGTAAAAGACTGAAACTGGACTGACACCTCTAACTTACGTATGTTAACTCATAATGGATAAAAGGAGAGAAGAATGGTGATTAGAGGGGGCTGGGAGGTAGAACAGGAGATGTACAGGAGATACAAAATTCCAGTTAGGCAAAAGAAATCATTTCAAAAGATCAAGTGTAAACACCATGACTACAGCAGAAAACAATATACTGTATTCTTGAAAATCACTTAGAGAGTAGATTGTAAATGTCCTTACCATAAAAAAAAGATTGGTATGTGAAGTAATACATATGTTAATTATCTTCATTTAGGCATTTCACAATGTACACTTACTTCAAGTTGTAGTTACATCACTTACATCATGTTGTACATGTTAAATACATTCAACTTGTATCAATTAAAAATAAATAGATATGTTTAAAAAATTAAGTTCCAAGCTCTGGAGACTATATTTATTATCACAACAGATGGCACAATGTCTCTTGAAAATATACTACATAGGAAGAAAGCGGAGCATAAGGGCCAAATAGAAACCTCTAGAAATTGTCTCACTGCACAAACACCAAATTCAATAAGCAAACACCTTCAGAAGAACCAAACACCAGGTGAGAAGTCATACTGCTTGTTTTTGACCTCATATCAAGGAAAGAGGCACTGAACAGGGCAGAGGAGACAGCACAGCAATGTGCTGCCTGCGCCACCCCTCCCTATCCTTTGGCAATGCTGTACCAGCAGCCCCCAGTGGAGAGAAAATCCTTGGGCTCAGGGGAGGGAGAGTGACCTGATTATGGGACTTCGCATTGACACTTAGGGCCACCCTGGCACATGGCAACACAGCACAGGGTGGAAATCTGCTGGTGCCCATGGAGGAAGCTCTGACTACCCTGGCCAGAGGGAAATCCTGTGCCCTGAAACCCTAGTTCGGGAGTTACAGCTAGCTATGCCACCTGCTGACAGAGCCACCTGGGGCCATAAGGGTAGGGCTACAAAGGCTATAATCCTTGGGCCATTCCTACTGCTGTGCTGGCTCAGAGCCAGTAGATCAGAAGTGTAGACAACCCAGTGAGGCAACAGCAGCTGTGGTCAAGCCAGTGGCTGTATTACCTGCACCCCAACTATAGCAATGTGGATCAGGGAGTTTGCTTTCACTGGGGAAAGAAAAGAGGATAGCTCAGAGGACTTTTTTTGCAACTTGGGTACCATCTCAGCCACAGTAAAATAAAATACCAAGCAGATTCCTGGTTCCCCCAAAGTCCAGGCCTTAGTTCCTAGGCAACATTTCTAGACCCATCTGGGTCAGAAGGAAATATGCTGGTCAGGAGGGAAGGGTCCAGTCCTAGCAGGACTTAACCACCTGCTAACTAATGAACCCCTGGGCTTTGATAAACATCAGAGGTAGCTACGGAACAGTCACCACAACTTTGGATAAGTCTGGATGGGTAATCCATGTCACTCCTCCCCAACTCCAGCAGCCTAGCACAGAAAGGAAGATACTTTGCCTGGTAATCCAGGGAATTCTTCAATATCTCATCCAAGTCCACCAAAGTGGTATTGCCACAAGTCTGCAACAGCCATTACTGGGTTGGGGCACCCCCATTACTGATAGTGCTGTAGTGACCACAGACTTAGATCGATATAATACTCAATTCCCTTTGAATACCTTGAAAGCCTGTTCTTTGGATTTGAAAGAACAAATTCAAACAAGTCCAGATAAAATAAATACCTAGCTCTTCAATGTTCAGACATCAGAGAACACACAAAAGCATCAAGAACACTCAAGCTCACCAAATGAACCAAATAAGGTACCAGTGACCAATCCTGGGGTGATGGAGACAGGTAACCTTTAAGACTAAGAATCTAAAATTACCGTCTTGAAGAAGAAGCTCAACAAACTTCAAGATGACTCAGAGAAGGAATTCAAAAGTTTTTCTATTGTGTGAAGGGAGGGCATGATGCACTGCAGCAGAGGTGAGCCTTGCAGAGAAATGTCAGAGAATAAGGAGACTGGACCCTCGCTCTGGAATCCAGCAAAATTCTTTATTTTACCAAAGCTTATATAGACCATACTACACGTATACACCACTAATCAATAAACAAGTGATTCACAATCTCTTGACACAAACTTAACACAACAAATGACTCAAAACCTCCTGACACAAGCCTAACACTGCCGGGCGACAAGGAGTCTATTGATTAACCGATAGCTATTCTACTCATATTATCTAAAGTTAATCTTAAACCATATAATGAAAAATAAGACCACAAAACAAGGTTCTGGGGGAATAAGTTGATTGAATTCTTGACCTTTACCAGACCATTTGGAGGCAGTTATCCATCTTAGGGAGTAGTATGGAAATTCCTAAGATATACGGGTTACTGTGTACAGGCCCGCCCCTCCGAGGCTAGGTTCCAAATCATTTCTACATGATTAGTTCCAGAACCACATACAGAGTACTATCCAGGTCTCTCAACATTCTAACTCACAAAAGACTTTCAAACTTGCTCTCGCAGAAAGGAACTGTTTAAAGGCTTACTTATAGGCCTTCTGCCTGTATCTAATATCTCAAAGAAATTGAAATAAAAAAAAGTCAAGCAGAATTCTGGAGCTTAAGAATTCAATTGACAAACAGAAATTTCAACTTTTATTTTTTTATCTCATAGCACATTTGAATCTATAGTTAAACTTCCTTGGCACACTTAAGTTATGTTAATCAAAAAAAAAAGAGTAAAATAATATATACTTACTGTGCTATGAACTTCTTTTGAAAATTTAATTAATGATCTATAAAAACTTCACAGCATACCAGTGTGTTGAAAAATCCTCCACTAGTCTCTCAATGGCAGAATTGACCAACCAGAAGAAATAAAAAAGTAATAAGAAAGCCTGGACCAAGCCTGCAAGATCTAGAAAATACTCTCAAAAGGGTAAATCTAAGAGTTGTAAGACTTAGAGAGGAGGTAGAGAGAGACATTAGGTAAAAAGTTTATTCAAAGAAATACAAAACATAAAAAATTCCAAATCTAGAGGAAGATATCAATATTTAGGTAAAGAAGGACATAGACATAGACCAGACAGATTTAACTCAAACAAGACTACCTCTAGGCATTTAAAAATCAAGCTCCCAAAGGTCATGGATAAAGAAAATGTCCTCAGGGAAGCAAGAAAAAAGAAACAATTAACAAAGGAGTTCCAGTGAGTCCAACAGGAGACTTCTCAGTGGAAACCTCACAGGCCAGGAGACAGTGGCATCACATATTCAAAATGCTGAAGGAAGGAAATCTTAACCCTAGAATGTTATACCCTGCAAAAATATCCTTCAAACATGAATAAGAAATAAAGATTTTTCCAGATCCCAAAACTAAGGGATTTCATCAACACCAGATCTGTTCTACAAAATATACTAAAAGAAATTCTTTAATCTGAAGGAAAAGGATGCTAATGCACAATAAAAAATAATCTGAAGGTGTCCAGCTCACTGATAACAGTAAGTAGACAAATACAGCATACTCTATGGCTATAATTGCAGGGTATAAGCTCTTGAGTAGTAAGACTAAAAGACAAGCCTACCAAAAATAACTTCAGCAACATTTGCAGAGATTAAAACTATTACTCAAGCCACATTTGACTTCTGCAATTACAATGTATACAATATACAAGTTAACAAACATTATGGTATATATTGAGTATTAAAATTTTAACATAGGTTTTTCCTTTCTTAAAAGGTACACCTTTTTTTTTTTTGACACCATCTGTATATGCACCTAAAATTGAAATAACCAGATACATAAAGCAAAAATTTTCAGACTAAGAGACAAACCCCAATAAATAATTGTTGGAGATCCCAATATTCTATTTTTTTTTTTTTTGCATTAGACAGAAAATCAACATTATGTTCAGTGAAACCAATTACAGAAAAGTAAATCCTGCATGTTTTCACTTATGTGTGGGAGCTACATATTAAAAACAATTGATCTCATGGAGTCAGAGAGTAGAATAATGGTTACTAAAGACTGTGAGGGTAGGGGGGAGAAGAGGATGAAGTAGGGATGGTTAATGGGTGTAAAAATATAGTTAATTCAGTAAAATAAACAATATTTGATAGCATGGCAAAGTGACCATAATTAACAAGTTAGGGTATATTTCAAAATAAAAATAACTGAGAGTGGAATTGAGATGTTCCTAACACAAAGACATGATAAATGCCTCAGGCAATGGATACCCCAATTAGCCTGATTTCATTAATTCACAATGTATGCTTATATCAAAACATTACATGTACTCTGTAAAGATATGCAACTCTTATATACTCATAATAATTAAAAATTAAGAAAAGATATCACTTAGGTGACACAGCTCATTTCATAGACAATGTATACTCAATTTGGAGGCAGGTCTTTTAATTCCCAATTTCTGATCCACTAGTTTTTATCCCTTCCCCCAGTTTGATTAGGAGATTCCACAATACTATTTGAACCTAAGTCTAATCATTAAAAAATCCTATATGATATTTATATTGAAACAGATATTCAGGCATGATCTTAAACTAAATGTGGAACAAAAAATAATTTTATTACTTTGAATTTTTTTCTCTGTTCCAAGAGATATTACCAATCTCTCATGGTACTATAATTGTTTTATTAATTCTGAATATCTGGATTATAGCAACCATTCTAGAGTTCTAGCATCAGTGTTCAGGAATGAGTGGGGATGATCTACTCCGAGTGATCACCTTTTGAACACCAAGTGCTATCTAGATGAAAATCATGTAACAATGAAGAATGAAACATTCAGGATCACATATGGTCATGTATTTTTCTACCCACAGGGTTGGGGTGGTATATTGTTGGCTTAAATTTTAATTTTGGAGACATTGTTTTCTGGGGGAAGGAAATAGGTGTTTTCTGGGGGAAGGAAATAGGAAAATCCTAAGACACCACAGTCACCAAGCAGTGTACACCCAGGTGGCAGGTCAGGGAGCTTGAGTTTTCTGAGAGGAGAGTCTAGAATGTTCTAAATGGAAACAGTGCACAAAGGACACAAAGGCTCCGGCCAAGGGGTGATAGACCTGGCCTGGTCACCGCTCAGTATGCTGTGTGCACTCGCATAGCTGGACCAGGGAGGGGACGCCTCTTTCTAACTCCTCCAAAGACCACAAGGATTAGCAGAGCCCCAAACTTACATTCCCATGGAGGAGGTAAAATACACAGTAAGAAAACAAAACCCTCAACAGAAAATTAGATGAACTAACTTAAAATTCAAATTCTGAGCAAAAGACTGACTGTTTTCAGAAAATGGTATTAAGAGACTAAAATGGAGTGACTGTCAGGGATAACAGTGGGGGGCGGGGGGGGGAAGCCATGATGGAATAAAGAGCATGGATCAAGGCAGGTGCATGACCTCAGGGAAAGAATCTTCCCCTTGGCAGATTGGACACCCTTCCCTAACCACAACGACATGGGTCTTTAGATAATTCCTGCCCCTTACTCTTACAGTTTTTGTACATCTTGCTCCACAGGGTATACACAAGAAAGGACATACACAGTGTGGAGAAGGTTAGGCCTCAAAAAAAGCAGGTAAGGTAGAAGATTAGAACCAGTTGTGAGAATAAAAATGAACAATTCACCGCAAGTTATTTTATGAATGTAGGACCCTCCCCCCATCTCTCTTGCTCAGAGCACTTGACAACCACACAATCAAATGTCCGCCCCCACAATCTGCCCTCACTGAAGAAAAACCAGGAGCCTTTTGGGAATTGAATGGCTTAAGAGAAAAGACTTCTAAGTCTTCTGCCTTCTGTTATGGAACAATTAACAGTTACAGATAAAATGCAAATGTTAGCATCTATCCCAGTATGAAAGTTAAAAAGGTAGAAGTTGAGAGGAGGAGGGAAGAAAGGGAGGAAAAGGGAAGGATGAGGACACAGAGACCTTTATCTTATATAATGTGGAGTCCATCATTTATGAAACAGGAAACAAAGCTTTAAGTACATTTACGTAAGTTACAATGTTGACAGTAAAGGATCTAACTTGGTGATGCATACCTATAGTGTTAGCAATGGATGGGAGGGAAAGGTGATGGGACGCACTCAGGTAAATGACATCTCCTTCACCACAGGAGTAATTAAATAGGCAATGCCCCACATTAATGAAATATGTAATGACACAATAATATATTATTAGGAGATATAGAAAGAGAAAAAATATTTGGAAGATTTACAAGTGGCTGTCCTTGAGGGTGTGAACTTAGAAATGAGACTGATTAGGTCATGAATTGCTGCTTGAAATTATCACTTTTTTTTTTTGACTTAAATTAAAACATGCATGCATAAGCAAGTAAAAAGAGAAATTTAGGGTCTTTTGTTGGTGGAAGGAATGAGAGTTGCCATTTCATTTCCAGACCCATTCTGAAACTACTTTAAAAAATTATTTGGGGATAGATCTCCCTGAAGACGACTTTTCTAACTCCTCTTTCATTTTTATTAAGACATTTAACTAGAAAGTCATTTAAGCATGCAAGTAAGAAATTATACAGACACCTGAATTCCCATCATCTATATTTGACAAATATTAATTTAACATTTTGAGAAAATTGCCCAAATCTTCAAATTATGAATATTTGGAATTGTTCAATACACTCTTATTTGCAGTTTCCATCTATGTTTAAATGATTGGCCTACAGGTTTTCTTTCGAAACCCTGTCCTCTGTAGGGTTTTGCCATCAAGATTGTACCAGCCTCAAACCACACTGGGGAACCTTTGCTTCTTTTTCTATTCTTTGGAACATTTTGTATAACGGTGCTTTGCAATTTCAGTGGGCATTGTTATTCTGTTGTATTAATTACTAGTTCAACTTTTGAATGATTATAGTTCCACTCAGGTTTACTACTGTGGGGGGAGTAGATTTTGTTCGAGACTTATCACTTCACCTAAGTATTCAAATATTCAACTTCATTGAATAAATTTGCTCATGGACTCTAGTACAGCCAAATTTATTTTTAAGCTATATTGTTTCCATGGTTATTTTACCGCTTTCATTCCAAATCCTGTTCATATGTGTCATCTCTCTGTGCTTAATTGTTCTTGTCTTCTGTGTTTATTTGCCTGTTTATTTGAAGAATCAGCTTTTGATTCCGTCAACCCTATCTAATGTTCTTTTTGCCCTACGTCATTAATTTCTGCTTTTATTTTTATTTCTCTCTTTGTCCTTTTTCGAACTTCTTGAGCAGAAACTTTAGATAATTAGTTTCTGTTCTTACCCTTTCCTTCCAGCTACAATTTAAAGCTGTAGGTTTTTCTGTTGGGGCTACTTCATTCTCATTGCACAAATTCTGATGCAGAATTTTATTTTCTGTTAACAATATTTTGTGAATCTAAATTGTATTATTTGCTTCAATCCTGGAATGATGTTAAAGTGTGTTTTTTATTTTGAAATGTTTTTTTTGACAATTGTTTTACATCAATTTCTAATTTAATTGCACTGTGATCAGAAGATGTATTTTAGGTATCATTGGATCATTAGGAATTGCTGACAGTTTCTTAGTATTTAGTTTATGGACCTTCCACCCTCCCCCCAGTTTTATGAGTACTTCTTTATTTAATGAGACATACAGAATTAATTATCCAGTTGACATAGAGTTCTACAAAGCCATTAAATCATCTTACTTTTAAAAGTAACTATGGTACTTTTAAAATCTGCATCCTTTAATCTCTTTGCTTGACCTATCAATTTTTAAGAGAGTTATGTGTCTGATAAAAATCTCTCATGTGGTATTTATATATCAATTTTCTCATTCTGAAACCCTTGTCTATTTATTCTTAGGCTTTGTTATATGACCTTGCAGCTTCACAATTTTTGTATCTTCCTGTTTACTTGTTCCTTTAATTCTATGGTGATGATTCTCTATATTCCTCATAGCTTTTTTTAAAGATGTAATGTCTTTTTTGATTGCTAAAAATAGTAGCCTATCAACTTTTCTTTGGTTAGAATTTCCCCAGTGTATCTCTTTTCATCTCTCATTTTTAATCTTTCTGTGCTTGCATGGCTTGGTGCTATTTGTATAAATCATATATAAAAGGTTGCCTTTTAAAGTTTTTTTTACATGCTTGCCTATTAGTTAGTGATCTATGTATCTCATTTAGAGAAATGTTTATTCAAGTATTTTGGACTTTTTTATTTTTTTCTGTTGTTGTTGCATGTTAGGAGTTCTTTATATATTTTGTATATTAGTCCCTTGTCAGACACATGATTTGCAAATATTTTATGCTAATTTCTGTGTTGCCTATTTATTCTGTTGATTGAATATTTTGCTGCATAACATTTTTAAAAGCCCATTCCAGGGGTGGTGCCTGTGGCTCAAAGGAGTAGGGTGCCAGCCCCATATGCCAGAGATGGTGGGTTCAAATCCAACCCTGGCCAAAAATTGCAAAAAAAAAAAAAAAATTCCAAAAAAAAGTAAATAAAATAAAAAAACAATAAAAATAAAATATATATATTTTTAATCCCATATGAAGATGATTGCTACCTCACTGGCACTTTTAATCCGTTTGCATTTATTATGAAGATAACTTAAAGAAGAGACAGTGCTTATCAAATATTTTCTGTGCCTCCTGTTTTTCCCAGCCTCCTTCACAGTAAGCTGGGTCATGTGGCCACTTCCTGTCAATGGACTAGACCAGATGAGGTCCAGGCTACATGTGCCAACATGGTAAGACGCAGCCTGCCTCTTCCTTCTTTCTCTTTCTGCCAGGACAACCTTGGAGGCTGCATAGTATATGCAGAGGTATAACTATGGAGAGGGTTGTATGACTAGTACATAATATGGTAAAAGATGGAGAGGATTATATGACTTACTTTGGGTTGTGAGATAAGATATAAACTTGAATTGTGTTTAGCCTCTGATATTTAGAAGTTGTTTCTTGAGGTAGTTAGGGATAATTATTCTGACTGCTGTATTTGGAATTAATTCTACCATATTTTATGTTTTTTACTGTTTTTTTTTTTGTTTGGTTTTGCTTTTCTATTTTTTGCCTTATAGGATTCTTTGAAAATTAACTTCCTCTTCATTTTTTTTTCTCTCTGCTTATTTGGAATATGCAGCTGTTTGTGATGCTTAACCTTACAGGCCCACTCAATGAGGCTATGGTACCCGTTTTTTTTCATCTAATACCAGTTAGATGTTGCTGTGAAGATAATTTTTAAGATGTGATAAACATTTAAATCAGTAGACTCTAAATAATGGAAATTACCATTCATAATGTGGGTGATCCTCATCTAATCAGTTGAAAGTCATAAGAGAAAGGACAAAGGATTCCAGAGGGGAAGGAATTCTACCCCCTGACTTCCTCCAAACTCAAGACTGCAAGGTTAACATTGGCCCATTGGCTTGCCCTGCAGATTTTAGACTTGCCAGCCCCTAAAATTGTATAAGCCAATTCTTTAAAATATATGTCTTGAAGGGAGAGGCATAATGGCTCACTAGGGATATTGGTCACCAGATCATCTCAGAAAGAAGGAAAAGTTTTAGATTAAAAAAGAATAGTAATTCTGACGGGAAAATGCTAGAATCTACCATAGAGTCCTTCAGAAGATGTTGCAGAGCAGAACAAGAAGGAACAAGCTTTCAGCAGAGATCAACTCCTAAAGAATTCAGAGGACATGGAAAGGTAGGTGGAGGTGTTTGTTAGACTTCTGGCAGACTTTAGGGTCCCAAGCTGTTGGACCAGTTTGTCTACCTTAATAAGCCCCAAAGCTACTGCTCTGAGTGAACCTGGAGATTCTTGAGAAGAGAGCCTCAGGCTACCAGCCCTGTCCAGGCCACTCCCCCATCACATCACACCCAAGCTGAGGCAGTAGGCACCACACTGCCAGGCCACTGCCCATCATCACATCACACCTGAGCTGAGGCAGTAGGTGTCACACTGCTTCCCCACCCTCATGTGCCTTATAATCCCACAGAGCTTCCATCCTTCAATATTCTTGTCACAAAAACATATCTCAACACCTGCCCAGACTGCAGTGGCCATACTGGGGGTTGTTGGGTCCTGAGGAAATGTCCTGACCCCAGAACTTGGACACTCAGGGTAGGCTGCCTTCAGAGGAGAGAACAGTACAGCAAGCCTGGGGGCCCTTTGGGACAAAGGAGACCAGAGCGCCAGCTGTCCTCTATTCAGACTCTTCTCATCCTCCTCCCCACTCCTCCCTACAGCTGCTGATGCAGCCATGCAGTTCCCATGTGCACTGGCACTGGCACTCAAGGGATGATTGAGCCAGGGCTCTCAGGAGTAGCTACTTCTCCTTTCTTGTAGTGCCCCCCAGATGAAGCTTTCACAGAGAGAGGTCTCATGCCTTTCCTCTTAAAGACGTGCAGTCATGCTTAGACTGTGAGCTCCTTGCCCACTGATCCTCCCCAGTACTACCTGCCTGGATACTCCAGCAGAGCAGGGCATACACTGAAGTGGAGGGTCTGTAAACCTGCTTGAGAACTCCACCTGCAACCTGGGAACAGCACACTTCTCCCAGGCATAGGTAGGCATTAAACTTGGGGATCAGAGGACAAGCCTGCAAGCTAGATTTCATATACCCAGGACTTAATTGTGCTGCTTGGAGGCACAGAGGAGAGATTTGTGAATGAATCTTGGGAGGTG